>JBBPLZ010000507.1:0-10594 GCA_038090055.1 Hemileccinum hortonii | reverse complement strand
TACGCTTCTCCTTCTGATGGATAGTTCCATACTCTCATGTCTGCCCTAAACTACCATCATGTATATAAACCCTAGGTAGACGACTGGACTCCCCAGTCTTATTCACTTTGTTATTGGCACTGGACTCTGTCCCCTGCTGAAACGACCTGAGTACCGCTCTTCTCCCATCATCGCCAGTCGTTTGTAGGCTTCCCTTGCAAAGGAAACCTTCCTCGTCGTCGTCTCTTTCGTCTTTCTTTGTCTTCGCCGTTTTGTTGAGTTCAGTGTAGCAGACGCTTTGTCTTGCAACAGGTGTGTTGTGCCTTTTAAAAGCTTGTGAAATACACCACTATCCTGGCTGCAAAAACTGTACAATCAGCATTTATCAAGGATGCATACCTCATATCTGTTTTGTTCAGTTGTGAGAAAAAGGTTAAGGCCCATTACCAGGTTCATGTTTGTATTGAACATGCCTTCGCTGCTATGAAAGGTTGGTTTCAATCATTGCAAGAACTTTGGCTACAAATCTGCTCACTTGACAATGTAACTTATGTTGTATACTGGGTATAGTGTTGCCTCATCTTGTACAACATGATAGTCCAGTTTTAGGAGTTGCTAGGAAAAAAACCATCAATAGGTTGGGCATGTGCAGAACTAAATAAACCTACTCATGAAATGTATCCTATGGTGATGGCCATTCCCATAGGAACTGTAACAAACGCTCACTTCATGCAACCCCTATTTCTAAAACATATTTATTCCCAAGAAATCCCTGAACCAGTAACATATTTACCAGTGAAGCTACTCAGTAAAGAAGCCAAACTTCCGACCAAAGGGTTGAAGGAAGCCGCTGGTTATGATCTCTATGCTGCAGAAGGAGTAACAGTACCCAGACGAGGGAAAGTTTTGGTGGCAACGCAGATAGCGATGGCACTTCCAAAAGGAACCTATGGAAGAATCGCACCACGAAGTGGTCTAGCAGCCAAACATTCTATCAATGTCGGAGCAGGGGTAATTGACTCCGATTACCAAAGAGGAATTGGAGTACTCCTATTCAATTTATCTAGGGATGTTTTTATAACAACCAAAGGCAATCGAGTCGCCCAATTGATTGTAGAGAAAATAGAAAACCCATATGTCATTGAAGTGGATAGTCTAGAAGACACCACATGAGGAGAAGAAGGTTTTGGGTCCATAGGAGGATTTACCAAAGAAATGTTCATTCGTGGAACCCCAAACAGAGCAATCCTGATGGAGATATGAATATCTCCACTAGGAAAGTCAAAATACCACAATGTGGAAGCACTCCTAGACAGCGGAGCGAATGGAATCTTCCTTGACAGGAGATGGGCACAAGAACATATGTTACCCCTTTGCCCATTGCGACATGCAATTCCCATTTACAATGTTGATGGAACCAAAAACTATGCAGGAAACATTACACACACAACGGATGTAATCTTGGAATACCAAGGACACCGAGAAAAGATCTCGGTAGAGATTGTTATAGTTCGTGTCCACATCGTACGCTTTTCACTTTTTCTTTACCTTACACTTCGCTCATATCTTATGATCCCTGAGCACCATTTTACCCCTAATCCCTTTCCAAGGTCACGTGACTCGTGCACGTGACCGCGGGAACTATCACCTGACCTAGGGCCTAGACCATGACATCACTATAATGTCACGCCTCATGGACAGCTTCTTTCTCTCACACTTATGCTTCTTTTCTTCTCCCGTGTTCCATGACCTTCCCTCGTATTCCATTTCCCACGTCTGCCCTAAATTCGCCAGTATCTATATAAACCCTACCTTACTCGCCGTATTTCCCTCAGTCCTGTTCATTTGTATACCTCCCTTCCTCATAGGGACCTTGACCATCTGAATACCACTCCTCTTCCTCCTCGCCAGCCTCATCCTCTGTAAAGGGACTCTTTTATGTTACACGCTATCACCTTCGTCGCCCAACTCCCCGCCACCGATCTCGTTCTCGCTGTGTCACTCGTTGTTGACACCCGTCGTCATCGTATCTATCTTTTTGTCCAGTTCCTCCTCGTACCTTTGGTTTAAGGTACTCATCGTCATTAGTAGTTCAAGGCCGACAACACTTGAACAGGACTCCCCGAAGCCTGACACGGTTTAGTCCCGCTTCCTCCTCATCGTATGCCATGATCCTCGTGCATTGATCGTCACTTTTGCTGCAGACAAGTCGCTGCACTCCAGTTCTACCAACTTAACGTAGTCGCCCCCACTCCCATCAAATTCGACCCAAACGACGACTGGGACCCCGAAGTTCTCGCCGCCGCTCCCCGTCAAGCAGCTCCCCGTCGCCGTCGTCCTCACCGAATTTATCAGCAGGACCCCCGTTATATCCGTTCCGAATATGACCCCGGCTGGGACCTAGGTCGCCCAAACTTTTCCGTCCTCCGTCCCCGCATCGTACTCCGCCGCCGCCAATTCCCCTTCTTTTAAAGCATCCCCAGAGTACCTTTGAAAGATAAGGAACAGTAAGGATGACTGCCCCCGATCCTGTTATATGGTAGGATGTTTTAAATCAATTCACGTTTTTATCCGGAATCATCCAGCAGCAATCCTAGCTGCATCAACAGTTCATGACCGCTGCCGCCACCAATGCCGCCACCGGCACACCCATCGCACTCCCTCCTCCTCCGTCGTACAAAGCCTTTGCCGACCCAGGCTCATGGGATGGCAACCGAGCCACTTTCCGCGGATGGTGGACCAAGGTCGCAGCGTGGGTACAATGTCAGTCCACGCTGACCAAAAAACAATTTACAGTCGCAATCCTCCTGTGCATGGAGGGCAAGGCATCCGACTTCTCCCGGATAACCTTGCAAGGTTACATGGACAAGGAGGAGACCAAATTTGACGACGCGGACAAGGCCGCGGTATGGCCCTCGTGGCTCACCTTGAAAAAAGAAGTTGAAGACCACTTCCGGATCAACGTAATCACGGAAGAATCCTACCGACGCCTAGTAGCGTTAAAACAGGGCAATATGTCCATCGAAACATTTACTCAACAATTCGAACTTCTGAGGACCGACGCAGGCCTCGCAGCTGACCAAGCACTGCGTCTTTACAAGGAAGGCATAGATTACCAAATTTATGCTCAAATCTCGCTCCGCTCCCCCGCCATCGCCAACACCTTGGCTTCATGGCAAAGCACTGCCATCTCGATTGGCAAAATATTCAACCAGATGCGATTGGAACGCTCGCGTCTGCAGCAGAACCAGTTCCAACCCCGCTCGGGTCATCAGTTCACCGAGATGGGCACGCAACCGGGCCGAGGGGCCCCAATGGACACGCGCGCTGTTCAACCAGCCAAGGACACACGCACCTGTTACAACTGCAGTGAGGTAGGCCATATCTCACGCAATTGCACTAAGCCCCGTCGTCCTCGGGGACAACCTCAGTTTAACCCACTCACGGGTCGCACCTCGTATCCGCCCCCTCGCACCCGGACTCGGGAGATCGCCACTCCCTCTACTTCCACCAGCGAACAAGGTTCCGGAAATCCTCCATGGATGACCAAAGAGGCCCAGGCCTACTACTACGACCTCTTTGAGGCTCGCGCCCGCCAAATGGCGGCCGATGGACTGAAGAACACGGGAAAAGGGAAAGCCGAGTGAATCTGGGAGGTACTCGCTCGGCTATAGACAATTCGCATGTACTTTCTCATTCTGTTTCTCCTTCTCTTTCTTCCTGTAATCGTTTCTCTATTCTTGACATTGAAGGGGAGATGGACAATGACGTAGTTGATGACGCATCGAACTCTATTCTTACTTATGTCTCACAGTCTGACAAGGCGTCTCACTTGAGCGCGGCACCAGACTCTAAAAAAGGTGTGCTTGATTCCTTGTTAAAAGAAAAAATATCTCTTTCTCCTATTTACAAATCCTCCTGCGCTTCCTTTTCGCATGTCGAACCATCTACCTCTCAAGGAGGAGAATTCAACATCCTGGCTAACGTTTCTTTTCAGAAAAACGGTGAATGGCACGAATGTGCTACCAAAGCGCTTCTCGATTCAGGAGCCGTTCAAACCTTCATCAACGAAAAATGGATAAAAAACAACAGTATTACTATGACTCCTCTTTCTAACGCTATTGCCATCACCAATGCCGATGGCACCGCTTCCAAACATGGACAAATTACTCATTACGTTTCCGTTATACTAACTTTTCAAGGTCATTCTGAGGGAGCCGATGCGCTAGTCGCAACCCTCGGGACGCATAATATCATTCTAGGATATGATTGGTTCCGAAGACACAATCCTCTCATCGATTGGGAGGATAAAACTATTCTTTTTTCCTGATGTACCCGTAATTGTCGCGCTACTAATGCTCCACAGTTAATTAAAGACATCTGGAATATCGACATTCGTTCCATCGAGAAGGGACTCACTGAAAAAGTTCCCAAACAATACCACGCCTTCCTCGACGTATTTAGCAAAGAAGAATCAAAGCGCATGCCCGTACGCAAGCCATGGGACCATGCCATCGATCTCAAACCTGACTTCGTCCCAAAAAAGGGTCGGGTCATTCCACTCTCTGACGCCGAAATAGAAGAAGTCCGTAACTTTATTTCTAGCGAACAAGAAAAGGGTTATATCCGACCCTCTAAATCCCCTCAAACCGCACCTGTATTCTTTATTCCCAAGAAAACCGGAGAAAAACGCCTTGTTATGGATTACCGTTATCTAAACGAGGGTACAGTAAAAAATTCATATCCCCTTCCTCTCATTTCTTCACTCGTCGATCGCCTTAAGGGCGCTGACAAATTTACTTGCCTCAATCTGCGATGGGGGTATAATAATGTTCGAATTAAAGAAGGCGACGAGTGGAAAGCCGCCTTCGTCACCCCTCTTGGGGCTTATGAGCCCGTTGTAATGTATTTTGGCATGACTAACTCCCCGCCAACCTTCCAACAGATGATGAACAACATCTTCAACGACATGTACGCCGTCGTCATCGTCTACTTGGACGACATGTGTATTTTTACCAAGGGAAAGTCTGACGACGATCCAGCTAGGAAGAAATGGACATGGGGGGCAAAGATATCTGGGGTAAAAAAAAACATTGTGATGGGTTGTGACGGAGGGTTGAGAACAAGTTTGCTGCTGAAACTCCATCTGCATCCACAACAACTCAATCTGCTGACCAATTTTGTGTGACCCCTCCTGGCTCCATTGGATGTCGAGTATCCAGTGTTGCAAGCCAAAGGCACACTCAACCCAAATGCAATGAGCAACTCAAACAAAGAGAAGAAACAATGAGCAGGGACTTTTTACAGGTAGTCCCCTTAACCAGCAAATGAGATGAGTGAAGTGGAACTCAGTGACACAGGCAGGGGACAAAAGTCCAATGTGGGAGACAAGTGAATTAGACTGGGAAGCCAGTCGCAAAGAATTACTTTATATACATGTAGATACTGTGCACAGACCAAGATACACTTTAGGGCAGGCATGAGAATAGAAGTGAAGTATGGGAGTGGATCTTGAAGCAACCAAAGACTTTGACTAGTGTGAAGCTTAGCCGAGCTTAGGTCAGAGACAAAAGATAAAAGATAAAGGAAAAGGATGTAGGATGAGCTCTTAAATTCTCAAATGATTTTTTGAGGGAGAACCAAGAGAACTTGACTGGAGTTCTCTGGCACTGATTCATGGGTTTATATACTACATGGGTGTTTGTACCTATTTGTACCTAATCTATCCTAATATGTCATAACCCTGTGCCTTGGGCTAAAGGTGTGAGTTACCATGAGTCATCTAGGGTCATGGGCTCTACATGAAACATGAGATAAAAAGATAAGACACTGCCTTGATAGAGGCTGTGGTGCATGAGGCATTTCAGTATGCTGTGTCATTAAAAAGGTGTGTGATGGGTGCGGCATCAGAATGGAAGCACCAACATGAGGTGAGCATAGCACGGAAATTAAATGAAGACTGTGATACTGAATGGGGTTAAGTCACATGACGTGTTTACATGACCTTGAAGCAAGAAAAAAGTGACAAGTCCATATCATGTTTTGAGATGTGACTGTGTGGTCTCCTTTTCTGATAAGATAAGATGAAGATAAGATAAGATAAATGAAATAGGGGTTGCATGGAGTGAGTGTTTGTTACAGATCTTGTCTAACCTGAGAAAAAAGATAAGGGTGAGCAGATAAGAATGATAGGAGATAAGACATGAGATATGACATCACCGAGCCTAGACCTAGTCATGTGATATGTCTCATGGTCACATGCTGCTAGTCACACAACTTCTAAGAAATGAAAGTTAATGGTCCAATGTGTACATGTGGCAGTGGAGTCTATCTTCATCTGATAAAGGGTGTAGGATGAGGGGCAATCATAATATCCAGAGTCATTCCTCACATTGGAACTCAACTTCAGCATAAGTCCTTTGGTAGACAAGTTCCTTGTATTGATGGTCAAGCTCTTGCTTTCATATATTGTACATATATTGAAGTGCTTTGCTTGAAGGGACATCATTGCCATCCTCAATGAGAATGTCACTCATTTTATCCAACTCTGCCAGCCTCATTGCCACTGAGTTGCTCAGGCCTCCCTTTTTGGTGGAAGTATTGGCTCGACTACTACCATTGGCCATGCTGACTGATGAGACTGAACTGGTGGAAGGTTGTGCATATGGAGAATGCCTTGTGAATGAGCTGCGCCCATTTTGCAATGGGGTTTTGCCCTTGTATTTGAGTAAAAACAGTGGAAATTGTTGGGGAGAGGACTGCACTTGTGCTGGATTCTGGACCCACCATCTCTGATAAGAGTTGTAGGTTAATACAAGATACTGGAGATATGAGATATACCTGGTGACTTGAAGATTCAGATAGCACTGGGTTATCCTCTATAGTGGGTCCATCATCATCAAGTTCAAACCTGGAATCCATCTCAGTCTGCTCATCCCCTTGGATCATGATATCTTCCATCTCATTTGGATTGGGTCATCCATCCTTGTCTGCATCAACATCAATTTCATCTTGCACAGTACCATCTTCATTATTTGCAGCTGGCATGTTTGTACTGTGACTATTGCCAGCAGTTGCCAACTTCAGCTTGACTTGGAGAACACTAGGCTCTCTGCATGGTTGACATTCAGTTTTGAAGAAACAAGCTTGCTATTGAAAGAGGGTATGCCATTCCAGATGGCATCAAGCTTCTTGTAATACAGAAATGCTTGAAGGACCTCTTCTAGATAGGAGTTAGATAGAAAAAAAATGTACTAAGGGATATGATGATACCTAGTAAATTTTGTACTGACCCCTCTGCACCTTCAGCATTAGGCAAGATACCACTTTCTATGCTTTTGAAGCATTCACAATGCTTGCAATACTTGATCTTGAGCCTAAAATATTGGATGAGTTATAAACAGCATCAGATGTGAATGGGATACTACTTACATGTTCAAGCAATTGGTTATTGAAGTTGCATACCTTGAAGAATCTTCAGCATACATCATGGAGTGATCAGGATCCTGTGCAAAAATATGTCTTGCAATTACAGTTGCAACATCCTTTTTATTTTTCCCAAATGGCTTGTCCTCTGGAGAGCTTGAGGATTTGGGAGTACTAGTAGTGCCAAAAGATGAACAATTGTCATAGAATAAAACATGCTGATCAGTGGTATGAGAGGTGATCCATTCCACAAGCAAATCAGTCCATTTTCCCTTCCATACAATATTTGCAACTGATAACTTCTTGGCTGGTGCTGGGGCAGATGGTACAGATGCAAGCAGCACAATAGGTGCCTTCCCTCCTTGTGCTTGGCATTTCTTTTGAGGTGCAAATACACCTTCACTTGTTGGGGGAACTTGTTGAGGGTTTTCTCCAGTAACTTTCTGGGCCATTCAAGCTTTGGCAGCCATAGAGATGAAGGGACTTTTCCACTCTTGTAGCCTTGTAGAATGGCAGGGAGGCAAACATGGTTTTCAAACTCTGGTGGGGTCATTTTGCAGAAAAAATGTGTCTTTCAGAACTGGAAAATAGCTCCTACATAGCTTGATAATAGCTTACATGAATACCACTATTGACTAGCAACAAGTGATCTCACCATGAGTAAAAATGCAAATATAGCATGCAGTCTTTATAAGCTGCCATCAACCTTCATCTGATGTAAATTTGTCGACCCAAATCAATGGACCAGCATCAATATCATCATGATTGCCATTGCTGACATCTGGCTCCTCATCCAAAAACTGGCAACCCAGATCATTGTAGCATACTTCAATGTACTCATCAAGAGAGGCCAGCAGTAAATCAAAGACTGGATTGCTACAATCAATGTGAAACAAGTAAAGACTGTGGACTAGCGCAGGGCGTAGCCAAGCTAAGGTCTGAGATAGAAGATGAAAGGAAAGTGTGAAAGTTGAGCTCTTAAATCCTCAAATGATTCTTTGGAGAAGAACCAAGAGAACTTGACTGGAGTTCTCTGGCACTGATTCATGGGTTTATATACTACATGGGTGTTTGTACTTATTTGTACCTAATTTATCCTAATATGTCATAACCCTGTGCCCTGGGCTTAAGGGTGTGAATCATCATGAGTCATCTAAGGTCATGAGTTGCATCTGAAACGCGAGATAAGAATATAAGATACTGCCTTGATGAAGGCTGTGGTACATGAGGCATTTCAGTAGGCTGTGTCATTAAAAAGATGTGTGATGGATGCAGCATCAGAATGGAAGCACCAACATGAGGTGAGCACAGCACGGAAATTAGATGAAGGCTGTGATATCAAATGGGGTTAAGTCATGTGACATGTTCACATGACCTTGAAGCGAGAAAAAGTGACAAGTCCACATCATGTCTTGAGATGCGACTATGTGGTCTTCTTGTCTGATAAGATAAGATGAAGATAAGATAAGATAAAAGAAATAGGGGTTGCATGAAGTGAGTGTTTGTTACACAATATATTCACCTCTCTGTTCTGATCCCCAAATTCACATTCAGGTTCATCCATAAGTTTTGTCTATTTTGTTAGCTGCTATGACAACTGACACAGGCCCAGGTCCTTGAGCTAGTAATATCAGCAATGGTATCTCACTATTCATTGATGGGAATCTAGAGGCTGGTGTGGAAGTTTTTGAAAAGGAACATATATGTAACAGGTTTTGCTTGTGGCCTGGTTTGCACTTGGGGGCTTTCAAAGAAGCATTTGGCAGTGGAGGCATCTAAGATCTGCTCACCAGCACCTCATCTTCCTTTTATAATCTTTGTCTTGTGACAGTATTCAACCATAAACAAGTTCCAAATATTCCAACATTCCAGAACTCTGTCCAGAATTTTCCTGCGCTCTTTCGAGCCTTCCAAACTGGAAGCATCTCTAGAACATCCAGAACCACTTCCAAACTTTTCCTGCACTCTTCCAGACTCGGAAAGATCAGAAACGCTGGAAGTGATTTAAATATATAACCATTTAATTGCTTAAACTTTAGCTCTCATTTGTTACCACATCCATCATCACACTTCATTACAGATGATATAATACAAGTGTACCTCTTTCAGAATACAAAGTACTCTGAATGGTGAAGTGACAGGGGAATGAACCTCAAGTGGGAATACTCACTTGAGTGATTGAGCGATAGTACAATAGCCAAGAGTCTTGTTCAGAGAACAGTAAGATCAAAAGAGAGGATGTTAATTCAATGTAGATAAGATGTGCTGTAAGGCCATCTTATATACCTGTACAAGATGTTTGTTTCTATATATGATCTATCCTAAAAGATAGAAGTTCTATGATATTCTAACCAATAGCATAAAGCACTAGAATAAAGGTGTGCTATGATGTGAAAGTATCAACATATCACATCATGCATTCACAAGATAAGTAGTGTCTCGCATGATAAGATGCAATCTTATCTCACAGTTAGATGATCTATTTCACATGTCATCTAATAATAGATATGACTCAACATGAGTCACATCTTAGTCATCAGGTCTAGAATATTAGTTGTGTGACTGACCTAATCACTGTAGTCAGTCACACTAATAACTATGTCAATCATGTTCTTATCCTAATAGTATTAGGATAGTGTCCATCACACTAAATGCATAATTAATATTCTCAACAACCTCCATCCATAGTATATATATTCTCACTCCACTTTCAAGCACCTCAGTTGTTTTTGCCCACTTAGGCAACAGCTGAGGTGAGCACCTTTTTACTTAGTTTCTTCCTAGCTAATGTACTTTAGCATTGGGCATTCCTGCCCTTTCTTTTAGTTTCTGTCATCTTGTCATCCTCCTCCTAATTTTTTGCCATGTTGCAACTTGAGATCACTTGTATTGGACAATAACATTTTTTTAAGCACAAAGTAGTAGTAGTACAAAGTTTTGAAGTTGTATCATAACAATATCATGGCGAAAATTTTGAAGTTTGATTTATCAAGGGTATTCAATGTCCTACCCCCACTGTTTGCCCAAATGTTGAAAGCATGAGGACATTTGCCTAAATTTGGATGGATGAAGGAGTGTGGTTGTCTGGCATTCCATACACAATACATGTACATAAGCCAAAGGGCAAATGGTAAACAAATGAAACATGTGCTAAACCTGTTTTTTCTTTGGTTCCACTTCTTGCCAATTT
>JBBPLZ010000503.1:0-10617 GCA_038090055.1 Hemileccinum hortonii | reverse complement strand
AAGATGGTCTTACAGCACATCTTATCTACATCGAATTCACATCTTCTTTTTTGGTCTCATTGTTCTCTAAACAAGACCCTTGGCTATTGTACCATCACTCAATCACTCAAGTGAGTATTCCCACTTGAGGTTCATTCCCCTGTCCCTTTGCTATTTAGAGTACTTTGTATTCCAAAAAGTACCCTGTATGCACATATATGTGCCTCTAATATACCTCTTGGACTAACTACAACCTTGTTAGGGATGTAAATACAATCTTGCATCATCAGCAAATTTATCAATACCTATAGGAGCACATATCCTACCTCATGGATCTCATTGACCAAAAAAAGCACCAAAGGCAGGCTGTACTCATTCATGAGGTGAGTATTGTGTTCTATTACAGCTAGATGTGACAAACTGATAAAGAACACTTCACCAGATGCAGGGCATTATCAACTGCACACATTCAGATGATGCAACTCATCTCCATCCTGTGATCAGGTCTTATATAGTGCTTCACCCTGAGAAGAAGGTACTCGATCCTCCAGTACAGCCTTGTGGTCCAAGGGACAGACTTGGTTTTAATCATCCTGAGTTGGCCCACCTCTTTTGCCCTGTTTGCTATCTCCAAGAGATGCTGGAAAACCTGGTCAAGTAAGTACAGTTTCATATGTAACATTGGATGTATGCTGATAATATACACCACTAGGACCAGAAAGAGAATTGAGTCCAGTACCATCAAGGTCATAGCACAGAAGAATCCTGTGTTTCTCTATGAGAAGGACATTCCAGGGGAAAGGTTTAATCCTGAGGATGATGCTGCTTTTGGTTTCATGTGTGGATACTTGGTTGAATGCATAAGTCAGTCTCATTTCTTGTATATTTTGCTGATTCCTGTGTAGATTATGAAACACATTTTCATGTCACCATCTTTGGCACTTTCCAACTCAAAGACCCACAATATATATGCTAGTAATGTGAAAGATGAGGAATGTTGACACCACCTATATTGTATATGCTGCAATACAGGTAATTTTTTATTTCATTGTAGCTAAATTACAGTACTGATCTATACATTTAGGCTCGCTTCAGCATTTGTTCTCAGGTCAAATTTGTGGATGCTAATGGACTCTTCAAAGTTCCCAATTTTTATTACCAGATCACAATATTTATTGCTGATGAAGCCAATGAGGATTGGAGCAAAGAACTGTATGCACATTATAATAAGTGAGTTGGTTTTTCCAAATGAACAGTTATTGATAATATTGTATTAGGCTCTTATTCAACAATCCCAAGTTTTGAGTGTACTGTAAACAACACCAATGAATCCTTTGACAAAGATGATATTGTGATCATGAAGAAGCAAATGGCCAGAAGGGCTGGAAACACATCCTTTGCTAGTGGACTGTCCAGAGGGGTCAAGGAGCATGTGTCTGTAGCTTGCTATGTTACGCTTGGTCTGGGTAGGAGTGAGCATAGCTTTGGATAACCCCTAGTTGGCTAAGGGCAGACATGAGGAGTGTCAGGATGATGCCGACGGGGTGTTCAGTGATCAAGTGTCGAAGAACAAGTCCTGGATGTGAGATTGTCCAGCGATGAAATCAAGAGGTTCAGAGATAGTCCAATTAATACGGAGGACAAGGATGTTGTTGTGAAGACGAGAGTCGATGCGCATGAGGGGATCAAGGACAAGGGACTAAGGGTATATTCCCAAGGAGAACTAAGCTAAGGGACAGGTACGCGATGTGGGGGTTTATATACCTAAGAGAAGCGTGCACGGATCAAGCTATGTAATCAGGGTAAAGGGCACGCTTGGTAAGTGCCAAGGGAATTAGTAATGCCAAGCAAAGGAAGCATGACTCAGAATGAGTCATGCGTGATGAGGTATGACTCGATGTGAGTCAAGATCTGAAGTAACGGTACAAGCGATGACAGCGCGAGAAAGGTGAACCTGATGGGGTTATTGTGGAGTGCTGGTCATCGTGAGACAAAGGAGATAAATGCGTACGATGATAGTGCGAGAAAGGTGAACCCACAGGTTACCATGGAGTGTCTATCATTGTGAAAGAAAAGAATAGGCAGAAAAGGACATAGCAGATGACTAAGCATAGTGAATCGTAACATTACCCCCCCATGAAACCCAAAGCACCAATGAGGGAATTTGAGGACACGCGGTCTTGAAGCTCAGAAGTCAAGGGTGTAGTGCCTGGGGGAGCCAGTAACATTGGCATAGGCGTAGTCGTCCCATTTGGGATCGACACCGAAGATAGGGGAGGGCTCACAAGGGAGCGGAGGAATAGGAGATACTGTTTGACGACGGTTGGGACTGCGCCTGGTGGTAGGTGGACAAGGGGTTCCGCGAGTGCGGTGAGATGAGGATGTGGATGACAAGGACATGGAGTGTTGGGTTGAGGACCCCGAGGATGAAAAGAACGAGACGCAAAGGGATTCGTGATGATGGAGAGGGCATGTGGCCTGGGGATGGCCAGGGGCAGCGCGCAGACAGATGGGGCATTCATAGAAGAGGCACTGGGCTTGGCGATGACCGAGACAGTGACACATGTGACAGGTCTCGTGGTAGCGGGGGTGAGTTGCAGGGAGTGGCTGGCGACCGTCGAAGCCAGTCCACCAAGCTTCTGCACGTTCAATGGTGTGAAGCTTGTCGGGGGTGAGAGGAGACGATGAGGCGGAGGAGGAGGAAGGAGTGGTGTACAGCGGGGGAAGAGAGGCGGGGGCAGTGCAATAATGTTTTGCGATGGTGTGAGCAAAGCAGTCAATTTCGGTGAGGAACTCTCCGAAATACAATTGATGGGAGAGTATGATGAGGGCACCATGCATGTGGTGGCAGATGGAAAAGAGGAGGGCTTTGGTTAGGCCATGGAGTGCCTCTGCGGTCTCAGTGGATTGGAGGATGGGGGTGAGCCTTTCAAGGCCAAGGAACGCTTGGTAAAGCGCAAGGAGAGGGGAGTCCATGTCCAGGTGTGATTCTATGTACTGTGCCAGGCAGGGATCGAAGACAAGGCGAAGGATGTTCTGAGCATACACAGCGTCGGGGTACCCATCACGAGTGTGGTGGGCTGTCAGGGGGAGGTCTACAGTGGTAATAGAGTGCATATCAGTGGAGGTTATAGTGGTGATAGAAACAGGAGGGAGAACAGGAACCGGAATAATGTTTTCTTCAGCGCCCCACCCAGTGGTGGCAGCGTTGCTGGAGACTTCGACATCCGAGATGTCGTCGATAATATGGAAGGGCAATGGAGCAATGATGGGAGAGGAGGACTGGGAGTGGGGCAAGGAGTCAGGGACAGCTGTGGAGGTGGGGACAAAGACAATTTGTTCAATTGACATGATGGTGATGGACGGATGGAAGGGGTGTGGGAATGTGATCAAAGATGGTGACACTTTTTATAATCATTTACGAACTCCGCAGCATGTTTCAAATCAGATTCCGAAATCCAGGAGTCTTCTTTGGCGGAGTACCCCTTCCATCGGATCAGGAAGGAACGGGAGCATGGTGTTCCGCGGTGTTTCAGGATCTTTTCAATTTCATATTCCTCCTCACCTTCTACAAGATCCAGGGGAGGAGCTGGGAAGTTAGGGCCGTGGACAGAGTTCTCGTGATAGGGTGACAGTAGAGAAGCGTGGAAGACTGGGTGAATCTGCCAGGTTTTGGGGAGGCAGAGTTTGTACGTGATTGGGGATAGTACCTGTGTAATGGTAAAAGGTCATTCCCGTTTCGCAGCAAATTTCGGGTTAACCATGGAACGTTTCAAGTTCTGTGCTTCTAGCCAAACCTTGTCTCCTAGGGTGAAGGGCGTAAACCGGTGCTTGGAACATGCTGCCATAGTTTGACGGGCAAGTTTGTGTGCAGCAAGGGCTTCATTGTGTGCCGCAGTAAGGGTGGTGATGCGATCGGAGACAGTGGGGACCATAGACAAGGGAATAACTGAGGGGAGGACTTGGGGTTCGAAGCCCATCATGAGAAAGAAGGACGATTGCCCTGTGACTGAGTGTGGGCGGTGGTTGTGAGTGAATTCTGCCAAGGAAACCTTAGCAGACCAAGACAAAGGTTCGTTACCGCAGAATATTCGAAGATACGCTTCAACCTCCTGGTTGACTCGCTCTGTTTCTCCGTTTGTCTGAGGGTGATATGTGGTGGAGAGGGCGAGGTCATAGGAAAGGAGGCGTTTGAGTTCTTTGGCGAATGTTGATGCAAATTGCAGGCCGTGATCAGAAATGATCTTCTCATAGAGGCCGAACCGTGTGAAAACCTTGTTGAAGAAAAGCTGTGCTATTCCTTCGGCAGTAACTGTGGACGTAGTGGGGCAAAGAATTACTCCCTTCATATGCCCATGGTCGACCATGACCAAGAGCGAATCGAAGCCAGAGGACGGAGGGAGACCAGTGATCAGGTCGCAGGAGACCTGTTGGAAAGGACGGGTGCAAGAGGAACGGATGGGAATGAGAGGGGGAGCTGTGGAGTGAGTGTTAACTTTGTGCTTGTTACGCTTGGTCCGGGTAGGAGCGAGCGTAGCCTTGGATAACCCCTAGTTGGCTAAGGGCTGATGCGAGGAGTGTCGGGACGATGCCGACAGGGTGTTCATCGATCTAGTGTCGAAGAACGAGTCCTGGACGTGAGGGTGTCCAGCGACGAGATTGAGTGGTTCTGAGATAATCCAATTAATATGGAGGACAAGGACGTGGTTGCGAAGACGAGAGTCGACGCGCACAAGTGGATCAAGGACAAGGGACTAAGGGTATATTCCCAAGGAGAACTAAGCTAAGGGATAGGTACGCGACGTAGGGGTTTATATACCAGAGAGGAGCATGCACGGACCAAGCTAAGTAATCAGGGTAAAGGGTGTGCTTGGTGAGCGCCAAGAGAATTAGTAATGCCAAGCAAAGGAAGCGTGACCCGGAATGAGTCATGCGTGGTAAGGTATGACTCGACATGAGTCATGCATGGTAAGGTATGACTCGACATGAGTCAGGACCCGAAACAATGGTATGAGCGATGATAGTGTAGGAAAGGTGAACCCGTAGGTTACCGTGGAGGGTCTATCATCGTAAAAGAAAAGGATAAGCAAAGAAAAGGGCATAGCGGATGACAAAGCATAGTGAATCGTAACAGTGCTGTTGACAAATGGCACAGCCAGCGACATGTTGGCAGATGAATTGGGCAAGTCCTGGCCACCAATACTGAGCAGACACAAGTTGGCGTGTTTTCAAGAACCCGGGGTGGCCTGCCATTTCATGGTTGTGGCATCCGGCCACCACATCATGGCGGAGAGTTCTGTCAGGGGGGACGTAGGTATGGCCTTTAAAGAAGAGGAGGCCGTCGGAGTAGGACCAATCTTCAAGATTGGTGCAGAAGGGGGAGATCTGGAGTTTCTTGCTGACTGTGACTTGGACGGCATTGAGGACAAGGGGGTCAGAGGCGGAGGATGCGATGAGTTTCTCATGGAGGGTAGTGTCGATGAGATTCATGAACATGGAGTCAGGGAGGGCGATGACATCGGAATTGTCATTATCGGAGTTAAGGATGAGCTCAGGGCAATGGAAGAGTGCATCAGGGCTGGTGAGGAGTTTGCTGGGGATATGGATGATTTTCAAATTGAAGTTGGCAAGGTTGAGAAGCCACCGGGCTTGGCGGCAGTTGAGTTTTTGTGCTTGACGGAAATAGGTCAGGTTCTTGTGGTCAGTGAAGACTTGGACGGGGAATGTGGAGCCATGAAGATAGTGGCGCCACATTTTCAAGGCACAGAGGATGGCGAGAAGCTCCCTATCGTGGATGTCATAGTTCTGTTCCACGGGAGATAGTGAAGCGGAGTTGTAGGAGCACGGGTGCCAATCTCCGTTGGTGTCGGTCTGGAGAAGAATACCTCCGGTGGTCCATTTTGAGGTATTGGTGGCGATAGCGAAGGTTTGGCGAGATCGGGGAGTTGAAGGACGGGTCAGGACTGGAAAAGCTCCTTGAGGCAATCAAAGGACTGCTGTTGGTCAGTGGTCCAGACCCAGGGTTGCTTTTTCTTAGTGAGGTTGATGAGGGGGCGTGTGACTGTGGAGTAGTTAGGGATAAAACGGTGGTAGAAATTAGCGAATGCCCTTGAAATTGGTAGGTACCGGCCATTTGGCGATACCATCGAGCTTGACTGGGTCCATGGTGAGCTGGCCCGGTTTCACAATCATGCCGAGGTACTCAACTTCCTTGGTGTCAAATACGCATTTCTCAAGCTTGAGGTGGAGGTCGAGTTCCTCCATGCGTTGTAGGATGCGCTTGGTGCGCTCCTCGTGGGTCTTCTGATCTGGAGAGAAGATCGGTAGGTCATCCATGTAGATGATGAGCCATCCTTCGGCGATCATGTCATGGAAGGAGTCGTTCATAAATCTCTGGAAGGTTGCGGGAGAGTTAGTCATGCCAAAGAACATGACCATGAGTTCGAAGAGACCCTTGTGGGTAATGAATGTGGCTTTCCACTGGTTGCCATCTTTGATTCTGACGTTGTTGTACCCCTAACGAACATCGAATTTAGTGTATACTTGAGCCTCCTTGAGTTTATCTACGAGGTCAGTGATCAGTGGAAGAGGATAGGCGTCCCGAACGGTGTGCTCGTTCAGGTAATGGTAGTCTTGGCAAGGGCGAAGTTTGCCATCTTTCTTCTTGACAAAGAAGAAGGGGGATACCTGGGGGGATTGAGAGGGACAGATCTTTCCGGCCTTGAGGTTCTCATTGAGGAAGTCCTCGGCGGTTTTCTTTTCATCTGGGGATAGGAGGTAGATCTTGCCAATCTTCAGAGTGAAGGAATCCTTGAGGTTGATGGCGTGATCATAGGGGCGAGAAGGTGGAAGTTTGCCAGTGGCAACTTTGGAGAAGACCTTCGAGAAGACTGAGTATTTGGGGGGAAGGGTGATCTTGGGCTTGTTTGCAAGCTGTTTGATCGCGAGGTCAGTGGCGGTGGTGTATGCTTTGATGCGAGCGGGGTTGATGACGATTCGGCGATCGCCTTGGATATAATGTTCACAGGAGTAGGCGGATATGGCAGTTTCGACAAAATCTTCTGCTTGGACATACTCAGGGTTCCCGAGATTGAGGTAGTCATAGAGGTTTTTATCCCAGTCATGGTGGATTTGGTGGTGACAAGGGATGAGGGTAGGTTCCTGGTAGCGAAGGTGGGCGAGGAATGTATTGTGGGTGGCTGAGTCGGCTGAGGATTTATCAAAGAGGATTTTTGACTGGTCGGTGGACTCGTCGATTTGGATGGTGTTCTTCTCCCAGTTGATGGCAGGGTTAACCATGGTCAGCCAGGGGAAGCTGAGGATGATGTGTTCTTCTCCACATCCCATGACATGGAAGAGAACTTCGTGGGTTATGCTGTTGACTGAGATGAACAAGTTGGCGGTGTACCGGATGGTGCCCTTCTTGTTTAAGGTTTCATCAACATTTTGAACTTGGATTGGCTTTTCCAACTTTCGACAGGGGATTCGGTGTTTTCGTGTGAACTGCCAGTCGAGGCAGTTGATCGTTGTGCCGGAGTCAACAAGGGCTGTGGTTTCAACATTTTTGAGGGTGCGTGAGGGAACAATGAGTTGAACAGGGATACTCAAAGATCTATTGGTTTTAGATGATACATGCGCAGCCTTAGATACAACAGGGGAGGATCGCGTTGATTGATACTCCCCTTTTAAAAACCCTTGATGTAGGCGACCATCTTGGGGACACCTTTGTCGTCACATTGCATCAAGTCCAGCATAGCCGTCTCTTCTTTGTTGTTCTTTGCTACAGCTACATCACCACCTTTCGACTTCTTCTCTTCGGATGGTGTGGGCAAGGTGGCGAACTTTGCCTTGCAGTTCGCAGAGGTATGGCCGGGTTTCCAGCAGCGGAAGCAAAGGCCCTTGCGGGCGCACTCGGAATGGAGGGCATCAGTGAGTTTGGGGGGACGAGTGGAGATTATGTCGACGTCCATAGCATCAGGGTCAACAGCACGGGGAAGATGGAAAGTTTTCGAGGGGGTGATGGGTTTGGCATTTCACACCTTGATTTCCTGAGCACGTTCCCACATGGTGTGGAAAGTCATGGCCTTTTTATACCAGTCGTCGATCTTAGTGGGGACGGTCTCCATCATCATGATGTGAGACATAACGGGAGCGGGGATACCAGCGGAGTAGTAGCTGATGAGGACATTGGAGTCGGTGACTCCAGCAATAGCGGTGTGGTTCTGGAATTGGGAGGTGTATGATGAGAGCGAGGGTTTGTATACCCCTTTCAAAGCGATCATGTGGGTGGTGGACATCCAAGTGATGGATTGTTCAATGATGTCATGGTGTTGGAAGGCCTTGTTGATTTTGTTGACAAAGTCCGACCAGGTGCCCATGGACACGGTGCCGAAAATGGTGTTGATCCCAGCGGCACGGAAGGTGGTCACCCAGGTGTGGGCCGATCCTTTCATCATAAATGAGAGGATGAACGTGATTTTCTTTGCCTTGGTGTTGTACATGTCAGCATTGGTCAAGAGGTAAAACAGGCAGGAGTTGAACCATGCCCGGTATTTGGCAAAAGAGCCATCATATTCTGAGGGGGAGTTGAGCTTGAGCTCGACTGGTTTCGCTGTAGACATAGTAGTCAGAGGTGTCAGAGGTGGGGGCAAAGGCGAGGGTGAAGGGTTTCATCTGAAAGACAACATGGGAGTTTGAAGAGGCAGAGTGGTGTCCTGGTCTTCGTCAGTGGAGTTGGGGGCAATGATAGGAGGTGGACGCCGTGTGGCGGTCCAACGAGGATCTCGGTGAAGGTTGTGAGACAGAGTGGTTCAGAGATATGGCTTACGTGGTAGTAGCCGTGAAGGAAGAAACTTAGTTCTTTTGTTATGCTTGATCCGGGTAGGAGCGAGCATAGCCTTGGATAACCCCTAGTTGGCTAAGGGCAGACGTGAGGAGTGTTGGGACGATGCTGACGGGGTGTTCAGCGATCAAGTGTCGAAAAACAAGTCCTGGATGTGAGATTGTCCAGCGATGAAATCAAGAGGTTCAGAGATAGTCCAATTAATATGGAGGACGAGGACGTTGTTGTGAAGACGAGAGTCGACGCACATGAGAGGATCAAGGACAAGGGACTAAGGGTATATTCCCAAGGAGAACTAAGCTAAGGGACAGGTACATGATGTGGGGGTTTATATACCTAAGAGGAGCACGCACAGACCAAGCTATGTAATCAGGGTAAAAGGCATGCTTGATAAGTGCCAAGGGAATTAGTAATGCCAAGCAAAGGAAGCGTGACTCAGAATGAGTCATGCGCGATGAGGTATGACTCAACATGAGTCATGACCCGAAGCAACAATACAAGCGATGACAGCACGAGAAAGGTGAAACCGATGGGGTTACCATGGAGTGCTGGTCATCGTGAGACAAAGGAGATAAATGTGTATGATGATAGCGCGAGAAAGATGAACCCGCAGGTTGCTGTGGAGTGTCTATCATTGTGAAAGAAAAGAATAGGCAGAAAAGGACATAGCGGATGACTAAGCATAGTGAATCATAACATGCTACTTGAATGTTGGCACAGACAACTCAGATGATGGCAATCTCCATCATCAACCCACTCTTCTGGCACCTGAGCTTGTCAAAGAGTGCATGTCTATAGCTCACTACTCGAACATTGATGCAGATGACTCAGATGATGGCAATCTCCATCGCCAACCCACTCCTCCTTTGACATCCAAGCTCACCTTGATCTTGAGGAAGCAAGCAGCTGGAAGAGCTGGTGATTCCTCTTGATTCAGATCATCCATTACAGTTGAAGATTTGGGCATGTTGAGCACTAGTACTTCAAAGGGAAAGTTTAAGGCAATTGAGGATGAATATGAGAGCTCCTTGACTGACATTGATGAGGATATGATCAGCAAAAAGAAACGGAAGAAGGACACTGGCAAGAAACCATTTTCTATGGTAATCAGAAAGTCTTGTTGCATATGCAAGTAACTTGTATGATAAGGTATGCTATTTATCTTTTCTTTGCAGTATTACTCACTCTTTGCCTACAGAATGTGAGTCCTCAAGTCCTTTGTTCAGTATTCATTACATTTTGCAAGACTTCTTTGCTCCATTCTATTACTCCTATTACCGTTAGTGTAATAAATGCTCACTTCATGCAACCCCTATTTCTTTCATCTTATCTTATCATCATTTTATCTTATCAGACAACAGGCCACACTATCGCATCTCAAGACATGACATGAACTTGTCACTTTTTCACTCCAAAGGTCATGTGAACATGTCATGTGACTTAAACCCATTCAGTATCACAGCCTTCATTTAATTTCTGTGCTGTGCTCACCTCATGTTGATGTTTCCATTCTGATGCTGAAGCAACCAAAGATTAAAGACTAGCGCGGAGCTTAGCCAAGCTGAGGTCTGAATCAAAAGATGAAGGGGAAGGTGGAAGGTTGAGCTCTTAAATCCTCAAATGATTCTTTGGAGGAGAACCAAGAGAACTTGACTGGAATTCTCTGGCGCTGATTCATGGGTTTATATACTACATGGGTGTTTGTACCTATTTGTACCTAATCTATCCTAATATGTCATAACTCTGTGCCTTGGGCTAAGGGTGTGAGTCATCATGAGTCATCTAGGGTCATGGGT
>JBBPLZ010000501.1:0-10636 GCA_038090055.1 Hemileccinum hortonii | reverse complement strand
CGCTAGTAGTTCAAGGCCGTCAACAGAGGGTAACTATTTTTGATGGTTCCCTTGTTTAAATAGCAATAGTCCATAATGAGTCATTTTTCTCCAGTCTTCTTGGGTATGAAGAACACAGGTGCAGTTTGAGGAGATTTAGAGGGCCGAATATAGCCCTTCTCTTGCTTGCTAGAAATAAAATTACAAACTTCATCAAGTTTGGCATCAGCGAGTGGGATGACTCGTTCTTTCTTGGGAATGAAGTCAGGTTTAAGGTTGATGGCATGATCCCAGGGTTTTCATATGGGCATGCATTTTGATTCTTCCTTAGTGAATACATTGAGGAAGGTGTGGTATTGTTTGGGGAATTTTTTGGTGAGTCCTTCTTTGATGGAGTGGATGTTAACATTCCAGACGTCTTTAATTAACTGTGGAGCATTAGTAGCTTGGAAATTACAGGTACAGTGAGAGAAAATGATTGTTCTGTCCTCCCAATTGATGAAAGGATTATGTTGGTGGAACCAATCAAAACCTAAGATAATATTGTGAGTTCCCAAGGTCATGACTAGTGCATCAACTCCTTCGAGTGACCTTGATACATCAATATAACTGAAACATAGTGAGTGATCTGTCTGTGTTTAGATACCATGCCGTCGGTATTGGTGATGACAATAGGGTTTGATAGGAGAGTCATAGAGATACCATTATTTTTTACCCATTTTCATCAATAAAGGTTTGAATGGCATTGGAGTCAAGTAAAGCCTTGGTGGTACATTCATGCCATTCATTGTTTTTCTGGAAGAAAACATTAGTAATTATATCGAATTCTCCTCCTTGAGAGATAGAGGGTTTGACCTAAGAGAACAAAGCACAGGAGGATTTGTAAATAGGAGAAAGATATATTTTTTCTTTTATCAGGAAATTAAACACACTTTGTTTTGAGTCTGGTGCCACACTCAAGTGAGACGTCCCAACAGACTGTCAATTGTATGTAAAAACATTGTTCAGTGTGTCATCAACTCCATTGCTGTCCATCTCCCCTTCAACATCAAGAACAGAGAACTTATTGTAAGAAGAAGAAGAAGAAGACAGAGAAGAAGAGAGTACATGCATAATATCCCTAGCTGAGGGAACACCTCCCAGGTTCACTTGGCTTTGCCTTTTCCTGAGTCTTTTAGTCCATCGGCAGCCATTTGGCATGCACAAGCCTCAAAGAGGTTGAAGTAATAGGCTTGCACCTCTTTGGTCATCCATGAGGGATTTCCGAAACCTTGTTCACTGATAGAGGAAGTGACAATCTCCGGAGTTTGGGTTCGAGGGGGCAGATATATTATGCGACCCATAAGTGGGTTAAACTGAGGTTGACCTCGAGGATGGTGAGGTTTGGTGCAATTGCAAGATAAGTGTCCTACCTTGTTGCAGTTGTAGCAGGGACGTGTCTCTGTTTTTGGTTGGATGGCACATGTATCCATTGGGGCCTCCTGGCCTGGTTGCATGCCAGTCTTGATGAACCTATTTTCCCAGCAGGATTGGAACTGGTTTGTCGTCAGATGAGATCATTCCAGTCTCATTTGGTTGAAGATTTTCCCAATCAAAATGGCAGTTTCCTGCCACTTTGTCAGGGTATTGTCAATGGTGGAGTCATGGAGACAAATTTGCATGTATATCTGATAATCTATGCCTTCTTTATAGAGACACAATGCCTGGTCCTTGGTGAGGTCCACATCAGTATGAAGTAGCTCAAATTGCTGCGTATATGTCTGGATCTGCATGTTACCTTGTTTTAATGCTACTAGTTTCTGATAGCACTCTTCTGCAATCATGTCGATCCAGAAGTGATTCTCTACCTCCTTTTTTAGTTTTGTCCAGGAGGACCAGATGGTGGCCTTGTCAACATCACTTGATCGTGCGTCCTCTCAATCCATGTATTTTTGTAATGTGATATAGGAGAAGCTCATGGCCTTGCCTTCCATCCACAGTAGGATGGCAATGGTGAACTGTTTGTTTGTTAGCATGGTCTGGCATTGTACCCACACTGCTATTTTAGTCCACCAACTACAGAAGGAGGACCGGTTGCTGTCCCAATTGCCCAGGTCGGCAAAAGTTTTATATGAGATGAACTGGGCAGAGAGATTGTTGCTTGGGATGACAAAAGGCAGAGGTTGTTGTTGTTGTTGCAGTTGTTGTTGCTGCAATGTGGCCTGTTGTTGAATGACCCCAGTTAGAAACTGGAACTGGGTAATGATATCTTGTCAAGTGGGTGTGGCGAGGGTTTTGGACATTTTTACTGTTTCCTATCTTCCAAGGTAGCCCTGGAGATGTTTTTTCTTAGAGGAAAGGGAACTGACATCAGTGAAGGATGACACAAGGGTGGAGGACAGAGAGATTAGGACGGCCCTGTTCCCAACCGGGGTGATATTCGGAATGGATATAATGAGGATCCTGCTGATAGATCTGGCAAGGATGACAGCAATGGGGAGCAGCTTGTTGGCAGGCGATAGTGAGAGTGGCAGGGTCCCAGTCATTATTGGGATTGAAATTCAAGGGTATGCCAAAATTATCTATGACAGGAGGGGCAGGGAAATTGAGCTGGTAGAAAGCGAGTGCAGTGGCTTGTCTGTGACAGAAGTAGCGGTCAATATGTGATGAGTGGGACATAAAACAATGAAAGTGGAATGCAGCAGGTTGGACTTTTGGCAGTTCTGTTCAAGTGTTATCGGCCTTGAACAACCTAAAATGACGAGCTCCTAAACTACAGGAGCTAGGAGTTGATAGAAAATGAGTAAGCAATGGCAATGAGTGTTGAAGACAAGTGATATAGTGAGGACAATATTTGTGATAGGAATGGGTATGACAATGGTGACGAGATGAAGCATAGACGAGTCCCTTTACAGAGGATGAGGCTGACGAAGAGGAAGAGGAGTGGTATTTGCATGTACAAGGTCCCTACTAGTGAGGGAGGAATACAAGTGAACAAGATTGAGGAAATTATGACAGAGAGGAGGGGTTTATATATATAAAGAGTACTTTAGGGCAAGCATGGGAAAATGGAAGGTCCAGGAACACGGTAGAATGTCATGGAACAAAAGAAGCAAGAATGTGAGAAAAGAAGATGTCCATGAGTTGTGATATCATAGATGATGTCATGGGCTAGACCTCAGGTCAGGTGACATTTCCTGTGATCACATGCACTGGTCATGTGACTTTGGAAAGTGAAACTAATCGTAAATGGTGCTCAGGGATCATTGGATATGAGTGAAGGTGAAATGAAGAAAATTAAAAGAATGTATGGTGTTGGACATGAACTAAAACACAGATCAAGGGTGGGGGCAGAATAGTGGGTGACTTAGAGGTGGTGGTGGCAGAGATGTTGATGCCATCCATGTCCATGTCCATGTCCATATTGAATCATATTGAAAATGCATCTTGGGTATCCATAGCAGACCTGCCACCAGTAGACATATCCCAGGCTGTGTTATAGTTCGTGTCCCACCATACGCTCTTTTCACTTTTTCTCTACTTTACCTTTCGCTCATATCCTATGATCCCTGAGCACCGTTTACCATTAATTCCTTTCCAACGTCACGTGACCTGTGCACATGACTGTGGGAAATGTCACCTGACCTGAGACCTAGACCATGACATCACTATGATGTCACGCCCCATGGACACCTTCTTTCTCTCACACATGTGCTTCTTTCCTTCCAACACATTCTACTGCTTTCTGTCACATTCTATATCTCACGTCTGCCCTAAACCCATCTACCTCTATATAAACCCTACCTTACTCTCCGTAATTTCCCCAGTCCTGTTCACTTGTATTCCTCCCTTCCTCATAGGGACCTTGTACACCTGAATACCACTCTTCTCCACTCTGCCAGTCTAGTCCTCTGCCAAGGGACAACTTATGTTGCATCTCATCACTATTATCCTCCCAATCCCGACTACCAACATTGTCTTTGCTGTCTCTCTCGTCTTCAGTACTCGTCGCCGTCGTCTCTACGTTTTCTATCAACTCATCCAGCCTGTTGTCTAGAGGCAGTCGTTGTTATTAGTTCAAGGCCAACAACAGGCTGTGAAGCTTGAAGGTCTGGGTGAGCCTAGATGAAATGAAGATGGATCTAGATGAAAGTCGGATGCATCAAGATAAAGCATAGGTGTAGCACTATTGTTATAGTTCGTGTCCACATCGTACACTTTTTCACTTTTTCTTACTTTACACTTTGCTCATATCCTATGATCCCTGAGCACCGTTTTACCCCTAATCCTTTTCCAAAGTCACATGACCAGTGCATGTGACCACGGGAAACATCACCTGACCTAAGGCCTAGACCATGACATCACTATGACATCACACCTCATGGACAACTTCTTTCTCTCACGTTTGTGCTTCTTTCCTTCCATGACATTCTACTACATTCCATGCCATTCCATTTCCCACGCTTGCCCTAAACCCGTCTATCTCTATATAAACCCTACCTTAGCCTCCATAATTTCCCCAGTCCTGTTCATTTGTATTCCTCCCTTCCTCATAGGGACCTTTTACACCTGAATACCACTCTTCTTTACTCTGCCAGCCTAGTCCTCTGCAAAGGGACCACTTTTATGCTCCACCTCGTCACTGTTGTCATCCCCATCCCCGCCACCAACATCGTCTTCACTGTTTCACTTGTCTACCACACTCGCCGTCGACGGCTCTTAGTATTTTATCAACTCCTTGAACCTATCGTCTAGAGGTTCTTGTCATTGTGTGTTCAAGGCCAACAACACTTGAACAGGACTCTCCAAAGCCTGACCCCGCTGGGTCCCACTTTATTTTGCATGCCCTGTCACTCACGTGTTGACTATTACGAACGTCACAGACAAGCTGCTGCCTTTGCATTTTATCAGCTCAATGTCATCACTCCTGCCCCCATCGAATTTGATCCTAACGATGACTGGGATCCAGAAGTTTTAGCAGCAGCTCATCGCGCCGCTCATCCCCGCCAACGCCGCCCCCACCGCATTTATCAACAAGACCTGCGCTATCTTCGTTCCGAATATCACCCCGGTTGGGATCAAGGTTTCCCCAACCTCTCTGTCCTTCGCCCCCGCACTGTCCTTCACCACCGCCAGTTCCCGTTCAACTAATCCCCAGAGTGTCTTTGGAAGATAGGACACAGTAAGGATGGCTGGACCCGACCCAGTTACCTGGCAGGACATTCTAAACCAATTCCAATTTCTAGCTGGGATTATTCAGCAGCAATCCCAGCTGCAACAACAATTTTTCGCCTCCACCACCGCTCCTGCTCCCGCCCCCGTCCCATTCAAAGCTTTCGCCGACCCAGGCTCATGGGACGGCAACCGGTCCACCTTCCGCAGTTAGTGGACAAAAGTCGCAGTATGGGTTCAGTGTCAAACAATGCTGACCAACAAGCAATTCACCATCACTGTCCTCCTGCATATGGAGGGTAAGGCTTCCGATTTCTCCCGGATCACCTTACAAGGTTACATGAACAAGGAGGAGACCAAGTACGACGACGCGGACAAGGCTGCTGTCTGGCCAACTTGGTTAACATTGAAAAAAGAAATAGAAGAGCACTTCCAGATCGATGTGATCGCAGAAGAATGTTACCGCCGGCTGGTAACATTGAAACAGGGCAACATGCCCATTGAAACGTTTACACAACAGTTCGGGTTGCTTAGGACCGACACAGGCCTCAATGCTGACCAAGCTCTGCGTCTTTACAAGGAGGGCATCGACTATCAAATCTATGCCCAGATCTCGCTTCGCTCCCCGGCCATCGACAACACTCTGGCCAAGTGGCAAGAAACTGCCGTATCAATCAGCAGAATATTCAATCAGATGCAACTGGAACAATCACGTCTGCAGCAAAACCAGTTCCAACCCCACTCTCAACAGTTCACAGAGACAGGCATGCAACCAGGCCGAGGGGCCCCCATGGACACTCACACAATCCAGCCAAACAAGGATACGCGCATGTGCTACAATTGCAACGAGGTAGGACATATCCCGCGCAACTGCACCAAACCCTGCCGTCCTCAGGGACAACCACAGTTTAACCCACTTACGGGTCGAACCTCTTATCCGCCCCCTCGCACCCAAACCTGGGAGATCGCCGCTCTCTCTATTTCCACTGGCGAACAAGGTTCTGGAAATCCCCAGTGGATGACCGAAGAGGCCCAGGCCTATTACTTTGACCTCTTTGAGGCTCGCGCCCACCAAATGGCGGCCGATGGACTAAAGGACTTGTGAAAAGGCAAAGCCAAGTGAATCTGGGAGGTACTCCCTCAGCTATGGATAATACACATGTAATTTCTCGCTCTTCTTCCATTTCTTCTCTTTCTTCTTCCAACCGTTTTTCCATTCTCGATATCGAAGGGGAGATGGATGATGATGTAGTTGATGACGCATCGAACTTTGTTACTACTTACATCTCACAGTCTGACAGAGTGTCTCAATTGAGTGCGGCACCAGACTCTAAAAAAGGTGTGCTTAATTCTCTGTTAAAAGAAAAAATATCTCTTTCACCTATTTACAAATCCTCCTGCGCTTTGTTTTCGCACATCAAACCCTCTACCTCTCAAGGAGGAGAATTCAACATTTTAACTAACATTTCATTTCAGAAAAGCGATGAATGGCACAAATGTGCTACCAAGGCACTTCTTGACTCAGGAGCTGTTCAAACCTTCGTTGATGAAAAATGGGTAAAAAACAACGGTATCTCTATGTTCCCCCTCTCTAACGCTATTGCCATCACCAACGCTGATGGTACTGTTTCCAAACATGGACAAATAACGCATTACATTTCTATTATACTAACATTTCAAGGACATTCCGAGGGAGTCGATGTGCTAGTCGCAACCCTCGGAACCCATAATATCATTTTAGGTTTCGACTGGTTCTGACATCACAACCCCCTCATTGATTGGGAGGACAAGACCATTCTTTTTTCTTGCTGCACTCGTAACTGTTGCGCTACTAACGCCCCACAGTTAATCAAAGACATCTGGAATGTCAACATTCATGCTATCAAGGAGGGACTTGCCGACAAAGTACCCAAACAATATCACGCCTTCCTCGACGTATTTAGTAAAGAAGAATCGAAGCATATGCCAGTCCACAAACCATGGGACCACACTATCGATCTTAAACCTGACTTCGTTCCCAAAAAGGGACGAGTCATTCCTTTCTCTGATGCCGAACTCAAAGAAGTTTGCAACTTTATTTCTGGCGAACAAGAGAAGGGCTATATTCGGCCCTCTAAATCCCCTCAAACCGCGCCTGTCTTTTTTATTCCCAAGAAAACCGGAGAAAAACGCCTCGTTATGGACTACTGTTATCTAAACGAGGGTACAGTAAAAAACTCTTATCCCCTTCCCCTCATTTCATCTCTTGTTGATACCTTAAGGGCGTGGATAAATTCACATGCCTTGATCTGCGATGGGGGTACAATAATGTTCGTATTAAAGAAGGTGACAAATGGAAAGCCGCCTTCATCACGCCTATTGGGGCTTATGAGCCCATTGTTATGTATTTTGGCATGACTAACTCTCCACCAACGTTCCAACAGATGATGAACAACATTTTTAACGACATGTATGCCGTTGTCATCATCTACTTGGACGATATGTGCATTTTCACAAAGGGAAAGTCTGACAACGATCACTCAAAAGTCGTCATGGAGGTGTTGCAGCGCTTGCGTGACAACGACCTCTATGCTAAACCAGAGAAGTGTGTATTTAAAGCTGATGAAGTTGACTTCCTAGGCATGACCATATTGAAAAACGGGGTTGGCATGCAATCCAAGAAGGTCAACGCAATCCTCGACTGGCCAGCCCCCACAAAACTAAAACAACTTCAATCCTTTCTTGGACTTTGTAACTATTATTGTTGTGTTATTAACGGTTTCGGACAGATCGCATGCCCCCTTAACGATCTCACCAAGAAGGGCGTCACGTATGTATGGGGAGAGGCTCAACAAACTGTGTTTGATACGCTCAAAAAACAATTTACTACAGCACCCCTCCTCACATTCCCGGATTCCAGTAAAAATATGCGTGTTGAAACAGACGTCAGCGATATTGCCACTGGGGCTGTCTTATTGGTCCTGGAGGAGGATAAGTTATGGTGCCCTTGCGCTTTTCTTTCTCACTCTCTTTCTCTCGCAGAGAAGAATTATTCCGTTTATGATAAAGAGCTTCTAGCTATTATCCACGCTCTTGAGGAGTGTCACAAAAACCTCGAATATTGGAAAAAACTGCAGACCCTGTCCAGTCGACAAGCTCGCTGGCACGAGTTATTACAAGAATTCAACTATACACTTATTTATAAACCCGGATCCACCAACGGCCATGCCGATGCCCTCTCCTGCCACCCTGACCACGGTGACACCATTGATAATCTCAACGAAAACATCACCATTTTTCCTTCTACTGTCATTTGTGTTTCTAACTTATCCATCCCTGTCATGCTGACCTCCAAGGACGTGCGCATCCCTACCAAGCGCTTTGATGCTGCAGCCGGCTTCTGTTGACGGCCTTGAACAACAAAAGCGACGATAGCTCAGAACACAGGCTGAAAGAGCTGGTAGAATATGAGTAGGTGATGACGGCGAGTGTCGAACATAAGCGACACGGTGAATACGATATGGGTAGTCAGAATTGGAAGGATAATGGTGACGAGGTGCAACATAGACGAGTCCCTTGACAGAGGACGAGGCTGGCGACTGTTACGCTTGGTCCGGGTAGGAGCGAGCGTAGCCTTGGATAACCCCTAGTTGGCTAAGGGCTGACGTGAGGAGTGTCGGGACGATGCCGACGGGGTGTTCAGCGATCAAGTGTCGAAGAACGAGTCCTGGACGTGAAGGTGTCCAGCGACGAGATCGAGTGATTCAAAGATAGTCCAATTAATACGGAGGACAAGGACGTTGTTGCGAAGATGAGAGTCGACACACACGAAGGGTCAAGGACAAGGGACTAAGGGTATATTCCCAAGGAGAACTAAGCTAAGGGACAGGTACGCGACGAGGGGGTTTATATACCCGAGGGGAGCGTGCACGGACCAAGCTAAGTAATCAGGGTAGAGGGCGTGCTTGGTGAGCGCCAAGAGAATTAGTAATGCCAAGCAAAGGAAACGTGACTCCGAATGAGTCATGCGCAATAAGGGATGACTCGTCGTGAGTCAAGACCCGAGACAATGGTACGAGCAATGACAGCGTAGGAAAGGTGAACCCAATGGGGTTACCGTGGAGTGCTAGTCATCGTGAGACAGAGAGGACAAATGCGTACGATGGTGGCACGAGAAAGGTGAACCCGCGGATTACCGTAGAGAGTCTACCATCGTAAAAGAAAAGGATAAGAAAAAGAAAAGACATAGCAGATGACAAAGCATAGGGAATCGTAACAGCGACGAGTAAAGAAGAGTGGTATTCAGATGGACAAGGTCCCTATGAGGAAGGGAGGAGTACAAATGAACAGGACTGAGGAAATTATGGAGACTAAGGTAGGGTTTATATAGATACAGACAACTTCAGGGCAGGCGTGGGAGATAGAACATGGTGGAAGGTCATGGAACACAGGAGAAGGAAAGAAGCATAAGCGTGAGAGAGAGAAGCTGTCCATGAGGCGTGACATCATAGTGATGTCATGGTCTAGGCCTTAGGTCAGGTGACAGTTCCCATGGTCACGTACACTGGTCACGTGACTTTGGAAAAGGATTTGGGGTAAAATGGTGCTCAGGGATCAAAGGATATGAGCAAAGTGTAAAGTAAGAAAAAGTGAAAATCGTACAGGTTGGACACGAACTATAACAGCTTCGACCTTTACTCCACCACGGATCTTGACATCCCTGCCCACGATCAACTTCTCATCCCCACCCATGTCAAGATCCAGCTCCCTGTCAGCATGTATGGGAGAATTGCACTGCGTTCAGGCCTTGCCTTCAAGCATAAAATCAATATCATGGCCGGAGTCATTGACACCGATTATAGGGGAGAAAATGGTGTAATTCTCTTCAATCATTCCTCCGTACCCTTCCACATATCTAACAGTGATCGCATCGCCCAACTAATTATTGAAAAAATAGAAAACCCAACGTTAACCGAGACAAAGACCCTTGAGAAATCACAACGTAACGATTAAGGTTTTGGCTCAACTGGAGTCCTAGCCATTTCTTCCACTACTTTAACCCCGAACTTTGATACTCAACTTCGTTTTGAATCAGCTAAAATGGACGTTGATGCGATCAACAAATATGAATATTACACAGACAAAAAACTTTTTAAATCTTCTAACGACATTGTTTTCGTGCCTCCTCCTCTTCGCAACGAACTCATTTCCCTTTTTCACGATTCCTCAGTGTCCAGTCACCCTGGCCGCTACCGCACCATCTTTTCCCTTAAAAAGTTTTATTGGTGGCCAGGAGCTGCTAAAGACATTGCCAATTATATAGACCACTGCCAGGTGTTGTTACGATTGCTCCTCACCTCACACTCTTTACCAGATGGAGAAAGACTCCACTGACACATGTACGACTTGGACTCTAACTTTCATTTCTCAGAAGTCACGTGACCAGCAGCACGTGACCGTGGGACATATCACATGACTAGGTCTAGACCCGGTGATGTCATGCCTCATGTCTTATCTCTTATCTTTC
>JBBPLZ010000500.1:0-10640 GCA_038090055.1 Hemileccinum hortonii | reverse complement strand
CTCTCCTCCCTAATGCTGTCACCCTTCACCTCCCTTCCCACGTCTCCATTCACCCTACTGTCAACATCTCCTGCATAAAACCATATAAAGCCCCACTGGCCAGTCAACCCGTATTTAAACCAGATGCCATCACCATGACTGAAGATCGTCATGAAGAATACGAAATTGACTTTATTGCTGCCTCTCATCTCCACCACGGGAAACTTCAATACCTCATTCACTGGAAGGGTTGGGACAAAGTTGACCATACTTGGGAGCCAGCCGCTAACTTAAAACACATGCAGGACGCTATCACTGATTTCCATTGGTCTCATCCTAACGCCCCTCGACCTATCCGCTCCATATCTGAGACCAACTTCCTCTCTCTCTTCCGTCTTTTTGGACCCTCCTATACCAAATTCACAAACTTGAGATTGGACCTCAAATCTAGTGAATGGGGGGTAATGTTATAGTTCGTGTCCACATTGTATGCTTTTCACTTTTTTCTTACTTTACACTTCACTCATATCCTATGATCCCTGAGCACCATTTTATCATTAGTCATCTTTCCAAAAGTCACATGACCAGTGCATGTGACCACAGGAAACATCACCTGACCTAGGGCCTAGACCATGACATCACCTGACCTAGGACCTAGACCATGACATCACTATGATGTCATGCCTCATGGACAACTTCTTTCTCTCACGTTCGTGCTTCTTTTCTTCCATGACATTCTACTATGTTCCATGCCCTTCCATATCCCATGCCTGCCCTAAACTCGTCTACCTCTATATAAACCTTACCTTACTCTCTGTAATTTCCCCAGTCCTGTTCACTTGTATTCCTCCCTTCCTTATAGGGACCTTGTACATCTTGTCACGATTCTCTATGCTTTGTCATCCGCTATGTCTTTTCTTTCACTTATCCTTTTCTTTTACGATGGTAGACTCTCTACGGTAACCCGCGGGTTCACCTTTCTCGTGCCACCATCGTACGCATTTGTTCTTCTTGTCTCACGATGAACAGTACTCCACAGTAACCCCATCGGGTTCACCTTTCCTACGCTGTCATCGCTCGTACCATTGTCTCGGGTCTTGACTCACGTCAAGTCATCCCTTATCGTGCATGACTCATTCGGAGTCACGCTTCCTTTGCTTGGCATTACTAATTCTCTTGGTGCTCACCAAGCACGCCCTTTACCCTGATTACTTGGCTTGGTCCGTGCATGCTCCCCTCGGGTATATAAACCCCCTCATCGTGTACTTGTCCCTTAGCTTAGTTCTCCTTGGGAATATACCCTTAGTCCCTTGTCCTTGATCCCTCGTGCGCGTCGACTTTCGTCTTCACAACAACGTCCTAGTCCTTCGTATTAATTGGACTATCTTCGAACTCCTCGACCTCGTCGCTGGACACCCTCACGTCCAGGACTCGTTCTCCGACACTTGATCGCTGAACACCCCGTCGGCATCGTTCCGACACTCCTCGCGTCTACCCTTAGCCAACTAGGGGTTATCCAAGGCTACGCTCGCTCCTACCCAGACCAAGCGTAACAAAAGAACTAAGCTTCTTCTTTCACGGCTACTACTATGTAAGCCGTATCACTGAACCACTCTGTCCCACCACAGAGATCCTCATTGGACCGCCACACGGCGTCCTCCCCCTGTCATCGCCCCCGACTCCACTGACGAAGACCAGGACACCGTCCCGCCTCTTCAAACTCCTACGTCATCCTTCAGACGAAACTCTTCGCCCCCGCCTTCGCCTTTACCCCCGCCTTTGACGCCCCCGACTACTATGTCTACGGCGAAACCAGTTGAGCTCAAGCTCAACTCCCCCTCCGAATACGATGGCTCTTTTGCCAAATACCAGGCATGGTTTAACTCCTGCCTCTTCTACCTCGCAACCAATGCTGACGTGTATAACACTGAGGCAAAGAAAATCGCGTTTATCCTCTCGTTTATGACGAAAGGATCGGCCCACACCTGGGCAACCACCTTCCGCGCCGCCGGCATCAACACGATCTCCGGCACCGTATCCATGGGTACCTGGTCGGACTTTGTCAACAAAATCAACAAAGCCTTCCAACACCACCACGTCGTCGGACAATCCATCGCCTGAATATCCACCACCCGCATGCTTGCTTCGAAGGGGGTCTACAAACCCTCTCTATCCTTGTATACCTCACAATTCCAAAACCACGCCGCCATCGCCGGAGTCACCGACTCCAACATCCTTATCGGCTACTACTCGGCCGGTATCCCCGCTCCCGTCATGTCCCGCATCATGATGATGGAGACAGTCCCCACCAACATCGAGGACTGGTACAAGAAGGCCATGACTTTCCACACCATGTGGGAACGCGCGCAAGAAATCAAAGCACGCAACGCCAAACCCGCCGCCCCCTCTAAAACTTTCCACCTCCCTCGCACCGTTGACCCCGACACGATGGACGTCGACATCATCTCCACCCGCCCCCCAAAACTCACCGATGCCCTCCGCTCCGAATGCGCCCGCAAGGGCCTTTGCTTCCGATGCCGGAAACCCGGCCACACCTCCGCGAACTGCAAAGTCAAGTTCGCTCCACCCTCCACACCATCTGGAGAAAAGAAGTCGAAAGGTGGTGACGTAGCAGTGGCAAAGAACGATGAAGAAGAGACAGCTCTGCCAGACTTGATGGAATGTGACGACAAAGGCATCCCCGAGTCTGTCTCCTACGCACGGGGTTTTTGAAAGGGGAGTATCGATCGATGCGATCCTCCCCCATCGTATGTAAAACTGCGCATGTACCCTCTAAAAACAACAGATCTTTGAGCATCCCCGTTTAGCTCATCGTTCCCTTGCGCACCCTCAAAAACATTGAAACCACCGCCCTCGTTGACTCCGGCGCAACGATCAACTGCCTTGACTGGCAGTTCGCACGGAAACACCGAATCCCCTGTAAGAAGCTGGAAAAACCAATCCAGGTTCGAAACGTCGATGAAACGCTGAACAAGAAAGGCACCATTCGATATACCGCCAACTTGTTCATCTCCGTCAACGGCGTTACCCATGAAGTCCTTTTCCATGTCATGGGATGTGGAGAAGAACGCATCATCCTTGGCTTCCCCTGGCTGACTGCGGTCAACCCTGCCATCAACTGGGGGAAGAATACTATCCAGATCGACGAGTCTATCGACCAGTCGAAAACTCTCTTCGCCAAGTCTTCTGCCGACTCTGCCACCCATGATGCCTTCCTCGCCCGCCTCCGCTACCACGAACCTACCCCCGCGCCCCGCCACCACCAGATCCACCACGACTGGGACAAATGCCTCTATGACTATCTCGACGAAGGAAACCCTGAGTACGTCACTGCCGAAAGCTTTGTCAAGACCGCCGTGTCTGCCTATTCCTGCAAACGGTACATTCGTGGCGATCGTCGAATCATCATCAACCCAGCCCGCGTCAAAGCCTATACCACTGCCACCGACCTCACAATTAAACAACTCGCGAACAAGCCTAAGATCTCCCTTCCCCCCGAATACTCTGCCTTTTCAAAGGTATTCTCCGAAGTCGCTGCCAGCGAACTCCCACCTTCCCGACCCTACGACCACGCCATCAATCTCAAGGATTCCTTCACCCCGAAAATCGGCAAGATCTACCCGCTCTCCCCCGATGAAAAGAAAGCTGCCGAGGACTTCCTCGACGAGAACCTCAAAGCCGGGAAGATCCGCCCCTCGCAATCCCCCCAAGCATCACCCTTCTTCTTCGTCAAAAAGAAGGATGGCAAGCTCCGCCCATGCCAGGACTACCGCTACCTGAACGAACATACCGTTTGGAACGCATACCCCCTCCCCCTGATCACTGACCTCGTAGACAAACTCAAAGAGGCCAAGGTATACACGAAGTTCGACGTTCGTTGGGGGTACAACAATGTTTGAATTAAAGACGGCGATCAATGGAAAGCCGCATTTATCACCCACAAAGGCCTTTTCAAGCCTACAGTTATGTTCTTCGGCATGACTAACTCCCCCGCGACATTCCAAAGATTCATGAACGACTCCTTCCGCGACATGATTGCCGAAGGATGGTTAATTATCTATATGGATGACTTGCTGATCTTCTCCCCGGATCAGAAAACACACGAGGAACACACCAAGCGCGTCCTACAACGAATGGAGGAACTCGACCTCCACCTCAAACTCGAGAAATGCGTATTTGACACTAAGGAAGTCGAGTACCTCGGTATGATCGTTAAACCAGGCCAACTCGCCATGGACCCGGTTAAACTTGACGGTATCGCCAAATGGCCAATACCCACCAACCTCAAGGGCGTTCGCTCCTTCCTGGGCTTCGCCAACTTTTACCGCCGCTTTATCCCTGACTATTCCACAGTCGCCCGCCCCCTCATCGACCTTACCAAAAAGAAGCAACCTTGGGTCTGGACCGCTGACCAACAGCAGTCCTTTGATCGCCTCAAGGAGCTTTTTCAATCTCGCCCGGTCCTTCAGCTCCCGGACCTCTCTAAACCCTTCGCTATCGCTACTGATGCCTCTAAATGGGCCACCGGTGGTATTCTCCTCCAGACCGACACCAACGGAGATTGGCACCCCTGCTCCTACAACTCCGCTTCGCTATCCCCCGCGGAACAGAATTACGACATCCATGATCGCGAACTTCTCGCAATTCTCCATGCTCTCAAGATGTGGCGCCACTATCTCCACAGCTCCACCTTCCCTGTTCAGGTCTTCACCGATCACAAGAACCTGACCTATTTCCATCAGGCTCAGAAACTCAACCGTCGCCAAGCCCGCTGGCTCCTCAACCTAGCAGACTTTGATCTAAAAATCATCCACATTCCCGGCAAACTCCTCGCCGGCCCTGACGCCCTCTCCCGCCACCCGGACCTTATTCCCGAATCCGACAATGACAACTCCGACGTCGTCGCCCTCCCCGACTCCATGTTCGTCAATCTCATTGACACCACCCTGCATGACAAACTCGTCGCCTCCTCCGCTTCCGACCCCCTCGTTCTCAACACCGTCCAAGCCACGGTCGGCAAGAAACTCCAGATCTCCCCCTTCCGCACCAATCTTGAGGATTGGTCATACTCCGACGGCCTCCTTTCGTTCAAAGGCCGCACTTACGTTCCCCCCGACGGGACCCTTTGCCGTGATGTGGTGGCCAGGTGCCACGACCATGAAACGGCAGGCCACCCCGGGTTCCTGAAAACGCGTCAACTTGTCTCCGCTCAATATTGGTGGCCGGGCCTTGCCCAATTCGTCCGCCAATACGTCGCTGGCTGTGCCATCTGTCAGCAGAACAAAGTTAACACGCACCCCACGGTTCCCCCGCTCGTCCCCATTCGGTCCTTGTGTACACGCCCCTTCCAGCAGGTCTCTTGTGACCTGATCACCGGTCTCCCCCCATCCTCCGGCTTCGATTCGCTCTTGGTCGTGGTCGACCACGGGCTTACGAAGGGGGTAATTCTTTGCCCCACCACGTCCACGGTAACTGCCAAAGGAATAGCACAGCTTTTCTTCGACAAAGTCTTCACCTGGTTTGGCCTCTACAAGAAGATTATTTCTGATCACGGCCCGCAATTCACTTCATCATTCGCCAAAGAACTTGGACGCCTCCTTTCCTACGACCTCGCCCTCTCCACCGCATACCACCCTCAAACGGATGGAGAAACCGAGCGAGTCAACCAAGAGGTGGAAACATATCTGCGGATATTTTGCGGTAACGAACCTTCGTCCTGGTCTGCTAAGATCTCCTTGGCAGAATTCACACACAATCACCGCCCCCATTCCGTCACAGGGCAATCGCCCTTCTTCCTTATGATGGGCTTCGAACCCCAAGCCCTTCCCTCGGTCATCCCCTCGTCCATGGTTCCCGCTGTCTCCGATCGCATCACCGCCCTTACTGCGGCACGCGATGAAGCCCTTGCTGCGCATGAACTTGCCCACCAAACCATGGCGGCACAATCCAAGCACCGGTTTACCCCCTTTACCCTAGGAGATAAGGTTTGGCTGGAAGCACGGAACTTGAAATGTTCCGTGGTCAACCTGAAATTCGCCGCTAAACGGGAAGGACCTTTTACCATCGTCCAGGTACTTTCCCCAATCACCTACAAACTCCGCCTCCCCAAAACCTGGCGGATTCACCCGGTCTTCCATGCCTCGTTGTTATCGCCCTATCACGAGAATCCCGTCCATGGCCCCAATTTCCCAGCTCCTCCTCCGGATCTTATAGAAGGTGAGGAGGAATACGAAATTGAGAAAATTCTGAAACACCGTGGATCGCCGCGTTCCCGTTCATTCCTGATCCGATGAAAGGGATACTCCACCGAAGAAGACTCCTGGGTTTCGGAGTCCGATTTGAAGCACGCTGCAGACTTCGTAAACGATTATAAAAAGTGTCACTGTCTCTAATCCCGCCCCGTCGTCCCTTCCATCGCAACCACCATGTCCATCGAACAACTCGTCGCTGTCCCCACTGCCACCGCCACCCCTGAATCCTCGCCCCGCTCCCAGTCCTCCTCTCCTATCATCGCTCCGTCCCCGTTCCGTATCATTGACGACATCTCGGATGTCGAACTCTCTAGTAACACCGCCACCACTGGGTGGGGTGCAGACGAAAATATCGTACCAGTCCCAGTTCTTCCCCCTGTTTCCATTGCTACCATTACGTCTGCTGACATGCATTCGATTACTGCTGTAGACCTCCCCTTGACGGCCCATCGTACCCGTGAGGGGTACCCCGATGCCGCTTACGCTCAGAACGTCTTCCACCTCGTCTTCGATCCCCACCTGGCGCGGTACATTGACTCCCATCTGGACATGGACTCCCCCCTCCTCGCGCTCTACCAAGCGTTCCTTAGCCTTGAAAGGCTCACCCCCATCCTGCAGTCCCCCGAGACTGCTGAAGCACTCCACGGCCTCACCAAGGCCCTCCTCTTCTCTATCCGCCACCACACTCGTGGTGCACTTGTCACCCTCGCCTACCAGTTGTACTTTGGCGAGTTCCTCCTAGAAATTGATCGCTTCGCTCGCGCCGTCGCGGACCACTATCATACTGCCCCCGCGTCCGTTCCCCCACCTTACTCCACCCGTTCCTCTCCGTCCGCCTCCTCGTCTCCCCTCACCGCCGACGAGCTTCGCGCCATCGAGCGCGCTGAAGCTTGGTGGACCAGCTTCAACGGTCGCCAACCTCTCCCCGCGACCCACCCCCATTACCACGAGACATGTCACATGTGTCATTGTCTTGGTCATTGTCAGGCCCAGTGCCCACTTTATGAATGTCCCATCTGCCTCCATGCCGCCCCTGGCCACCCTCAGGCCACCTGTCCTCTCCGCCGCCGCGAACCCCTTCGTGTATCCTCCTCGTCGTCGTCTGGGTCTTCTACCCAGCAGTCCATGTCCACCTCATCCCGCTCCTCTCCGTCCTCATCTCGCTGCACTCGCAGCACCCCTCATCCTCCCACCGCCAGGCGTGGTCCCAACCGTCGTCGCACGGTCTCTCCCGTTCCCCCGCTCCCTCGTGAACCATCCCCTGTCTTCAGTGTCGACCCCGAATGGGACGACTCCGCCTACGCCAACGTCACCAGCTCCCCAGGCCACTTCGCCATCAACTTCTGAGCTTCAAGACCGCGGGTCATCAAATCCCCTCATCGGTGCTTCGGGTTTAGTGGGGGGGTAATGTCACGATTCTCTATGCTTTGTCATCCGCTATGTCTTTTCTTTCACTTATCCTTTTCTTTTACGATGGTAGACTCTCTACAGTAACCCGCGGGTTCACCTTTCTCGTGCCACCATCGTACGCATTTGTTCTCCTTGTCTCACGATGAACAGTACTCCACGGTAACCCCATCGGGTTCACCTTTCCTACGCTGTCATCGCTCGTACCATTGTCTCGGGTCTTGACTCACGTCGAGTCATCCCTTATCGTGCATGACTCATTCAGAGTCATGCTTCCTTTGCTTGGCATTACTAATTCTCTTGGCACTTACCAAGTATGCCCTTTACCCTGATTATTTAGCTTGGTCCATGCACACTCCTCTTAGGTATATATAACCCTTGCATCATGTACCTGTCCCTTAGCTTAGTTCTCCTTGGGAATATACCCTTAGTCCCTTGCTTCTGATCCACTTGATGTGTTGACTCCTGTCTTCGCGATTGCATCCTTGTTCTTCATATTAATTGGACTATCTTTGAAACCCCCTCAATCTTGTTGCTAGACAACCTCTCATCCAGGACTCGTTCTTCAACACTTGATTGCTGAACACCCTGTCGGCAGCGTCCCGACATTCCTTGTGTCTATCCTTAGCCAACTAGGAGTTATCCAAGGCTACGCTCACTCTTACCTGGACCAAGTGTAACATTTGGTATCACAGCCTTTATTTAATTTCCATGCTATGCTCACCTCATGTTGGTGCTTCCATTCTAATGCCACATCCATCACACACCCTTTTAATAACACAGCATACTGAAATACCTTATGCACCACAGCCTTTATCAAGGCTGTTACAATTCCTTTGCTTTGTCATCACCTATGCACTTTTTCTTACATGTCTTATCCTTGACAATGGTAGATACTCCACAGTAACCCATGGGTTCACCTTTCGCATGCTACCATCATATGCTTTTATCTCTTTTGTCTCACAACAACTAGCACTCCATGGTAATTCCATCAGTTTCACCTTTCTCGCACTGTTGCTGCTTGTACCATTGCTTTGGGTCCTGACTCACATCGAGTCATACCTAGTCATACATGACTCATACCAAGTCATACTTCCTTTGCTTGGCATTACTAATTCTCTTGGCACTTACCAAGTGTGCCCTTTACCCTGATTACATAGCTTGGTCCGTGCACATTCTCCTTTGGTATATAAACCCCCATGTCATGTACTTGTCCCTTAGCTTAGTTCTCCTTGGGAATATACCCTTAGTCCCTTGTCTCTGATCCCCTCGACGCATTGACTCTTATCTTCACAATTGTGTTCTTGTCCTCTGTACTAATTGGACTCTCTTTGAACCCCTCGATCTTGTTGCTGGGTAACCTTCCGCCCAGGACTCGTTCTTCGACACTTGATTGCTGAATGTTACGATTTCCTCTGCTTTGTCATCGTCTATGCACTTTTCTCTACTTATCTTTTCTTTAATGATGGTAGGTACTCCATGATAACCTATGGGTTCACCTTTCTTGCACTACCATCGTATGCTCTCATCTCTTTTGTCCCATGATGACCAGTACTCCATGGTAACTCCATCGAGTTCACCTTTCTCACACTGTCATCACCTGTACCATTGTCTCAGGTCCTGACTTATGTCGAGTCATATCTAGTCACGCATGATTCACCTCAAGTCACACTTCTTTGCTTGACATTACTAATTCTCTTGGCACTTACCAAGCATGCCCTTTACCCTGATTACTTAGCTTGGTCTGTGCACATTTTCCTTAGGTATATAAACCCCTGCGTTGCATACCTGTCCCTTAACTTAGTTCTCCTTGGGAATATACCCTTAGTCCCTTGCCCTTGATCCTCTCAATGCATCGACTCTCATCTTCACAATTGCGTTCTTATCCTCCATATTAATTGGACTCTCTTGAACCACTTGATCTTGTCGCTGGGTAACCTCTCACCCAGAACTCGTTCTTTGACCTTAGATTGCTGAACACCTTGTTGGCATCATCCCGACACTCCTCACATCTGCCCTTAGCCAACTAGGGGTTATCCAAGGCTATGCTCGCTCCTACCTGGACCAAGCGTAACACTGAACACCCTGTCGGCATTGTCCCGACATCCCTCGTGTCTGCCCTTAGCCAACTAGGGGTTATCCAAGGCTACACTTGCTCCTATCCAGACCAAGTGTAACAAAGGCAATGTCTTATCTTCTTATCTCACATTTCATGTATAGTCCATGACCCTAGATGACTCATGATGACTCACACCCTTAGCCCAAAGCACAAGGTTATGCCTTATTAGTATAGATTAGGTACAAATAGGTACAAACACTCATGTAGTATATAAACTCTTGAATCAGCGCCAGAGAACTCCAGTCAAGTTCTCTTGATTCTCCCCCAAAGAATCATTTGAGAATTTAAGAGCTCATCCTTTACCCTTTTTCTTTCATCTTTTGTCTCAGACCTCAGCTCAGCTAAGCTTCACACTAGTCAAAGTCTTTGGTTGTTTCATATACTATGGGTGGAGGTACACTCATATTGTGTTATCTGTAATAGAGTATGATGATGGATGTAACAAACGCTCACTTCATGAAACCCCTATTTCTTTTATCTTATCTTATCTTCATCTTATCTTATCAGACAAGGAGACCACACAGTCGCATCTCAAGACATGATGTGGACTTGTCATTTTTCTCGCTTCAAAGGTCATGTGAACACGTCACGTGACTTAACCCCATATGGTATCACAGCCTTCATTCCAATTTCAGTGCTGTGCTCACCTCATGTTGGTGCTTCCATTCTGATGCCGCACCCATCACACACCCTTTTAATAACACAGCATCCTGAAACACCTCATGTACCACAGCCCTTATCAAGGCAGTGTCTTATCTCCTTATCTCGCGTTTCAGATGCAACTCATGACCCTAGATGACTCATGATGACTCACACCCTTAGCCCAGGGCACAGGGATATGACATATTAGGATAGATTAGGTA
>JBBPLZ010000496.1:0-10698 GCA_038090055.1 Hemileccinum hortonii | reverse complement strand
AAACTATTGTAAGAGGGTCCTACCATGTGATCACCTCCATGAATCACGTGGCTCTGCCTTTTCCCTTCTCAGAACTACTGGTTTGGGTAAGACAGGCTGCAGCTTGCTGTTGAATCTCCGTTTGAATACGGTCGTGCCATTACGCTTCCACTTCTTCTCCCATCCACGGCTGATGGTGGGAGACTTCCGCGATGGTGGTGGTAGGTGCGAGGGGGACCTTGCGGACTTGGGAAGTCGCGGCTTCCAGGGCAGGGGTCATCATGCCAGTGTAGGGATCATACAACTGATGGGTAGAGAATGTGTTACGTTGCTGCCGAGACGGATTGTCAGGGCAGTTGCGGCAGCTGTGTCCGGCTTTGCCACAGCCGAAACATGTTCAAGTATCTTGACATTGAGGCTGTATGGCCCCAATGTCCATTGGTGCACCACAACCGGGTTGTAGCCTGACCATGGTAAATTGTTGGCGCGGTGGTGCAGATGGGGCACCACGCAGGGGATAGTATTGTCACGGAGGAGGACCACGAGGAGGAAAAATACAAGTTCGTTGGTCGACTCATAAGGCATTGGGACGTTTGAGGGACATTTTTTCAAAGGCTCGTCCTGCCTTCCTGTATTCTTCTCTCCAGGACCAGTAGTCGTCGCTGGATGTGGTGTGGAGTTCACAGTGGTTGTAGATATGGTGATCCACTGCGCGTTTCAGGAGGTGTAGGGTGAAGTCCAATGATACTTCAGCTTCCTTGATGAGTACCTCGAACCTTTCTAGGAAGAAGTTGACAGACCTTCCGTTTTGCCGGTAGTTTTCCAGCTCTTTTCGGGATTCATGAGCAAGAAGCTCCACTTGGAAGTGGGCCTCTACTTCTTGCTTTAGCGAGCTCCAATTGGGCCAAGCATCTTCTCCTAACCTATCTGTGGTGGATCATTGTCTGGTGTCCTCATCAATCCGAAAATTGTCTTCGGCAGCTAAATAGAAGTTCATCCGAATGCAGGCAAAGTCCATTGCCTGTCCTTCCATTCGGGAGTATACCGCCAATGCTTGGTATTTATCATTTTTTCAATTCTGGACTGAGATCCAGACGGCAATCTGAACCCACCAGTTTTGGAAGGTTTTCTGTTACCATCCCACCTCCCAGGATCAGCAACTTTTCTGGTTATGTCATTATTTCTGCCATCATTCAAATGAGTGATGGCATTGGCGAGGGCTTGGAGGGTAACAGCAATTGTGTCAGACATCCTTACTGCTTAGTATCTTCCAACCAAGCTCTGGGGATTTTTACAAGTACCATTTGGGATGACGGAGGGAGTTCTTTGGTTGAAGGCAAGGGAGACAAGTGTAGTGTCCTCGCCAATGGATTACGTGGGTAGTGCAGATGAGAGTGGGGGCAGTTTGGGGGCGGGCGGCTTGACGGTGAGCTGTGATCAAGGCGATGGGATCCCAATCGTCGTTTGGATCAAATTCGGGAGCAGGGGCGACAAAGAGGTCTATAGATTTGTACCGTACAATAACGGTGAGGTTGGCGGGTGTGAAATGAACTTGAAGGCAGTGGATGCGGGCAGTGTTGCAATGAGGGTTCCTAGAATGCATGTACAACGACACGAGCATTGTGTCGGCAGGTAGAAGTAGGGGATGGAGGAGACCGGAATACAGGTTGTTACTTGTTGACCTGACACGCTTATTAACTGGTGTATGTGTAGCACCGTTAGCCAAGTAGGACTTGTTCCCCCCACTAGTGCACTATACGGGACCAGCAACTTTATCCTTATTTATGACAGCAGACGACCGTATGAATACCTGATCTGGGTGGTATGCCCGACTATCATGTTGTCAACGGGCACTAGAGTGCAAATGCCAAATCTCCTTGACCCTGGAGTCTGGGTTGCACAAGTCTAATTCAAGTGTTGCGAGCCAGAGGCACACTCAACCCAAATGCAATGAGCGACTCAAACGCAAGAGAGAAAACGACGAGTAGGGACCTTTTACAGGTAGTCCCCTAAACCGGCAAATGAGATGAGAGGAGTGGAACTCAACAGGCACGGGCAAGGGACAAAGTCTGGTGCAGGAAACAAGTGAATTAGACTGGGGAACCAGTCACAAAGGTCTACCTTATATACATGTAACTAATGCGCACAGACCAAGGTACACTCTAGGGCAGGCGTGAGATAAGAAGCAGAGTGTGAGAGTGAACCTTAGTTGATGTGAGAGAAAAGATAAGGGTGAGCAGATAAGAAAGATAAGAGATAAGACATGAGGCATGACATCACCGGGCCTAGACCTAGTCATATGATATGTCCCACAGTCATGTGCTGCTGGTCACATGACTTCTGAGAAATGAAAGCTAGAGTCCGATGCATACATGTGTCAGTGGAGTCTGTCTCCATCTGGTAAAGAGTGTGAGGTGAGGAGCAATCGTAACAGATACAACCAATGTATCCTAAAATAAAATCATGAGTACCCAGGATGGCAATGATAGCATTTACTCCTTCATAGTGTCCTTCATAATTAATCATGAATATAACATAATGAGCCAATGTTCTGTGATGAGAAAAGGTTCCATCTGCATTATTCATGTGGATGGGTTGATTGAAAATGTGTCAGGTAAGTTCTTGGACTTCTACCCAATATTTGTCCACAAAAGTTTGAAAGACTCTGGAGTCGAGAAGACATTTGACAATCATTTTTTGCCAATCTCTGTGCTGTTTAGAAAGAATTGAACAAAATAAGGATATCTCACCTCCCAAAGCCAGTGTACCAGATGAGGAGGTTCGAATGTCAACAAAGGTGAAACTTGGGGCTGTGGAGGATTTGTAAATAGAGATGTTTTTTCTTTTTTGTGTTCATAAGGGAATCAAGCACACTATTATTTGTTTCCAGTGCCATGCTCAATTGAGATGTCATTTCTGAAGAAGAAAACAAGTTACAAAAAAAAACAGAAGAAATGGACATTATGGGGAAGTTAGCATCTATGCAGTTTGTGAGACTGAGACCTGTTACTTCATTGTTAAATAAGGTGGTATTGTAATCATCCTCAATGTCTATCAAAGTGGATAAGAAGGAAAAACTATTGTATGAGGGTCCTACCATGTGATCACCACCATGAATCATGTGACTCTTCCTTTTCCTTTTTCTGACAAACAGGCTTGGGTAAGTTCAGCAGCAGCTTGCTATTGGATCTTCATTTGAATGCAGTCATGTCAATATGCTTCCACTTTTTCTTCCATCTACGGCTGATGATGGGAAACTTCCGAAATGGTAGGGGTGAGGAGAACTTTGCAAACTTGGAAAGTCATAGTTTCTGGGGCAGAAGTCATCATGCCAGTGTAGGGATCATATAACTGGAGCATGGGGAAATTGTTTTTTGACTGCTGAGATGGATTGTTGGAGCAGTTCCTTCAGATGTGTCTGGCTTTGCCATAGCTGAAACATGTTTGATTGTTGGGATGTTGAGGCTGTATAGCCCCAATATCCATGGGTGTACCACAACCAGGTTATAAGCTGACCATGGTAAATTGTGGGTGTGGTAGTGCAGATAGTGCACCGTGTGGGGGATAATAGAATTGATGAGGAGGAGGACCATGAGGAGAAGGGAAGACCTTGGTCCTTTGGTCAACTTGGAGTGTATCTAGTCTCTCAAGGGACATTTTCTCAAATGCACAACCAGCTTTTCAGTATGCTTCCATCCAATTCAAGTAGATGTTGGCAGAGGTGTGGAGTTCATAGTGGTTGTAGATGTGCTTATCTACTGCACATTTGAGAAGATGCATGGTAAAGTCGTTGCTGACATTGGATTCAGTTACCAAGACCTGAAAGTATTTGAAGAAGAAATCAATGGGTTATCTGTTTTGTTTATATGTTTCCAGTTTCTTTCTGGACTTGTGTACTAGGAGCTCCAGCTGGAAGTGTTTTTCAATGTTGTCCTTTAGTGTGAACCAGTTAGGCCAGACCACTTCTCCTTTTAGTTCAGTTAGGAATTGTAACCTGCCTTGTTCAATAGTGGGTCTAGACTCTTCATCTATATAGTGTTTCATTTACACATGAGCAGAGTCCATAGCCCACTCTTCCATATGGGTGAACACCACTAGCACATGGTATTTGTCACCCTTCCAGTCTTGGACACCAACCCAAATGCAAATCTGGATCCACCAGTTCCTGAAGTTTTTTCTATTATTGTCCCACCTCCCAGGATCAGCAATTTTCCTTGTCATGTCATTTTGGCACCCAGTGTCAAGGGATACCAATACTGCTACTAGAGCAGCCAGTGCTTCAGCCATCACATCTTGTGACTCCTCTGCCATTTCCACTACTCAGTATCTTCCAACCAAGTTCTTGAAACTCAAGGTAGCGCACTGGATGGTGAAGGGAGTTCTTAGAATGAAGATGAGGGATTTGGGTGTATGGTCCTCGCCAAGTGATGGAGTGGGTGGTACAGACAAGAGAGTGTGCAGAGGCGGCAAACAGATCTATAGATTTGTACCTGACAACAATTGCAGGGTTGGCAGGGAAGAAATGTACTTGAGGGAAGTAAATACAGGTGGTGTCACAATGAGGGTTTCTAGAATGCATGTACAACAACACAAGTATTGTGTCAATAGGTAGATGTGAATAGAAGAACCAGAATACAGGTTGTTACTTGTTGATCCGACATGCTTATTAACAAGTGTACATGTAGCACCATTAGCCGAGTAGGACTTGTTCCCCCCACTAGTGCACTATGTGGGACCAGCAACTTTATTCTTATTTATAACAGCAGATGACTATATGAATACCTGATCTAGGTGGTATGCCCAACTATCATGCTGTCAACGGGCACTAGAGTATAAATGCCAATTCTCCTCAATCCTGGAGTCCAGGTTGTACAAGTCTAATTCAAGTGTTGCAAGCCAAAGGCATACTCAACCCAAATCACAATGAGTGACTCAAATGAAATGAAAGACAACTAGTAGGGACCTTTTACAGGTAGTCCTGAACTGGCAAATGAGATGAATGGAGTGCAACTCAGTGATGTGGACAAAGGACAAAGTCCAGTGTGGGAGACAAGTGAATTAGATTAAGGTACCAATCACAAAGTACTACTTTATATACATGTAAAGATTGCGCACAGACCAAGGTACACTCTAGAGCAGATATGAGAGAAGAAGTAGAGTGTGAGAGTGAACCTTGTCTGATATGAGAAAAAAAATAAGGGTGAGCAGATAAGCAGATAAGAGATAAGGCATAAGGTATGACATCACCAGATCTAGGCCCAGTCATGTGATATGTTCCACAGTCATGTGCTGCTGGTCACATGACTTCTGAGAATGAAAGTTTAGAGTTTGAAGTATACAGGTTGCAGTGGAATCTGTCTCCATCTGATAAAAGAGTGTAAGATGAGGAGCAATTGTAACAGAAAGGGAGATGGACAATGATGTAGTTGATGATTCATTATTGAACAATATTTTCAGTTATGTTTCATATTCCAAAAGGGCATCTCAATTGGCTGTGGCACCAAAATTAAACAAAGTGTACTTAATTCTCTTTTAAAGAAAAAATATCCCTTTCTACTATTTACAATTCCTCCTGTGCATTATTGTCTCAGGTTGAACCTTCCACCTCTCAAGAAGGAGAATTTGATATTATGACTAATGTTTCTTTTCATAAAAAATAACAAATGGCACAAATGTGCTATCAAGGCACTCCTTAACTATTGGGTCATTCAAACCTTTATTGACAAAAAATGGATAAAACATAGCAGTATGCAGATGACTCTTCTTTCTAACCTTGTCACCATTACCAATGCTGATGGCACAGTATCTAAACATGGACAAATCATACACTATGTCTCTATTATTCTAACATATCAGGAACACTTTGAAGGAGTGGATGCACTAGTCACAACCTTGGAGTTCTAGGATATGATTGGTTCAAACATTATAATCGTCTTATTTATTGGAAGGACAAGACTATCACATTCTCTGGCTGTACTTGAAACTGTCATGCCACTAATGCTCCACAGTTAATGAAAGACATCTGGAATGTCAACATTTGTTCCATCAAGCAAGGAGTTGCAGAAAAAGTCCTGAAACAATATCACATCTTCCTCAACATATTTAGTGAGGAAGAATCAAAACATATGCTGGTCCACAAACCATGGGATCATGCCATCAATCTCAAACCCAGCTTCATTCTAAAAAAGGAATGAGTCATTCCACTTTCTAATGCCAAGATTGAAGAAGTTCATAACTTTATTTCTAGTGAACAAGAAAAGGGCTATATTCAACTCTCTAAATCCCCTCAACCTGCACCTGTTTTTTTTATTCCAAAAAAAACTGGAGAAAGTGACTCATCATGGACTACCAATGTTTAAATGACAGGACAGTAAAAAATTCTTACCCTTTACCACTAATTTCCTCTCTAGTTGATCACCTTGAAGGTGCTGACAAATTTACATGTCTCAATCTGCAATGGGCACAACAAGGTCAGAATCAAAGAAGGCAACAAATGAAAAACCACCTTCATCACTCCTTTAAGGGCTTATGAGCCAATGGTTATGTATTTCAGCATGACTAATTCTCCACCAGCTTTCCAACAGATGATAAACAATATCTTCAATAATATGTATGCTGTTGTTATTGTCTATTTGGACAATATGTATATTTTCACCAAGGGAAAGCTGGACAATGAGCACTCTGCCATCATCATAGAGGTTGTACAACACCTTTGCAACAACAACTTCTATGCCAAACCAGAAAAATGTGTATTTGCTGCTAACAAAGTTGACTTCCTAGGCATGATGTTGTCAAAAAATGGGGTTGGCATGGAATCCAAGAAAGTTGATGTCATTCTTGACTGGCCACCCTCCACAAAATTTAAACAACTTCAATTGTTCCTTGATCTCTGTAACCATTACTATCATTTTATTAATAGTTTCAGACAGGTTGCCCCCCCCCTGAACAACCTTATTAAAAAAGATGTCCAGTACACCTGGGGGGAGGCCCAACAAAAAGTGTTTGATATGCTCAAAAAACAATTTACTATGGCTCCTCTTCTTGCTTTTCCTGATTCTGCTAATGATATGCATGTTTAAATGGACACTAGTGACATTACCATTGAAGCTGTATTATCAGTCCTAGAGGAGAATAAGGTATGGCATCCTTGTGCTTTTCTCTCTCATTCACTCTCTACTGCTGAGTGGAACTATCCTATTATACAACAAGAAACTCCTTGCTATTATATGTGCTCATGAAGAATGGCACCACTATCTTATTGGTAAGACTAACTTTGAAATCTGGACAGGCCATAAAAACCTCAAATTCTGGAAAAAAAAAACCCAAACTCTCTCCAGTCATCAGGCTTGCTGGCACAAACTACTCCAGGAATTCAACTACACACTCATTTACAAACCTGGTAACACTAATGGCTGCACCAATACACTCTCCCACTGTGCCAGCCATGGTGATACCATTGATAATCTCAATGAAAATATCACTGTTTTTCCCTCTACTGTCATCTGCATTGCTAATTTATTCATCCTTGTTACACTTACCTTCAAGGACATTGTGGAATACAAAGTGATATGAAAGGTGAAGGGATACAGAAATGAACCTCAAGTGGGAATACTCACTTGAGTGATTGAGTGATGGTACAGTAGCCAAGAGTCTTGTTCAAAGAACAGTGGGATCAAAAGAGAAGATGTGAATTCAATAATGATAAGATGCGCTACAAGGCCATCTTATATACATGTACAAGATATTTGTATCTATGTACAATATATCCTAAAAGATAGAAGTTCTATGATATTCTAATCAATAGCATAAAGCACTAGAATAAAGATATGCTATGATGCAAGAGTACCAACATATTACATCATACATTCACAAGATGAGTTATGTCTTGTGTGATAAGATGCAATCTTATCTCACAGTTAGATGATCTATTTCACATGTCATCTAATAATAGATATGACTTGACATAAGTCACATCTTAAGTCATCAGGATTAGATAATGTCTTTAAAACTCAACAAAGGTTTTTACTAGTGAGTTAGTTTAAGGATAATAATAGATAACAATTAGATTGCAACCAGTATTCTCAACACTCCTCCTCACTGCTCATGTTAGGAATAGTATGAGTGTGAATTGTTTTCTACCCTCTTGGAATTTGATTTTTCCAAGGTTCTTTGTGAAGATGTCTGCAAATTGCATGTTAGTGGTAACATAGAATAGTTCCACTTCATTATGTTCAACAATTTCACAAATATAATGCTGAGGAGTATGAACATGTTTGATACAACCTTCTTGTGCTGGATTGGATGCTAGAAAGATAGCTCCTTGGTTATCAATGTACATGGGAATGCAATCCAGTGATGTGTGCAGTTCTCCAAAATATTGCAAACTCACTGTAGTTATTTAGTGTATTCAATCATTCCACAGTATTCTGCTTCTATAAAGGAAAATCTAACATGTTTTTGTTGTTTGGAAAACCATGAGACTATTCCATTTGCAAGGAATATTGCATATCTGATTGTAGAGCAATATGCTTTCATATCACCTGCCCAATCTATATCAGAATAGGCAATCAGACATATGTTCTTCTGATGGCTTGGAAGAGAACTGTGACATCTTGATCACAGCATATGCTATGTGAGGTCTAGTTTCAAGCATGATGTAAAGCAAGGAACTTATTGCATATTGATAATGACTTCAAAGATTTGGATTTTCTTTTCCTTCATTTGGTCTTGAAATATATCCAATAGGCAGAGGTACTTGGTTTCTTTACAGTTATCCTGACCAAAATGCTTTACTACTTTAGCAGCATATTGTTTGATCAAGGATAAAGGACTTAGCTTTGTAATCCCTTGTTATTCTCTGAAACAACCAAAGACTAAAGACTAGTGCGAAGCATAGCCAAGCTGAGGTCTGAGACAAAAGATGAAGAAAAAGTGGAAGTTGAGCTCTTAAATTCTCAAATGATTCTTTGGGGGAGAACCAAGAGAACTTGACTGGAGTTCTCTGGCACTGATTCATGGGTTTATATACTACATGGATGTTTGTACCTATTTGTACCTAATTTATCCTAATATGTCATAATCCTGTGCCCTGGGCTAAGGGTGTAAGTCATCATGAGTTATCTAGGATCATGGATTGCATTTGAAATGCGAGATAAGGAGATAAGACACTGCCTTGATAAGGGCTGTGGTACATGAGGTGTTTCAGGATGCTGTGTCATTAAAAGGGTGTGTGATGGGTGTGGCATCAGAATGGAAGCACCAACATGAGGTGAGCACAGCACGGAAATTAAATGAAGGCTGTGATACCAAATGGGGTTAAGTCATGTGACATGTTCTCATGACTTTGAAGTGAGAAAAGTGACAAGTCCACATCATGTCTTGAGATGCGACTGTGTGGTCTCCTTGTCTGATAAGATAAAATGAAGATAATATAAGATAAAAGAAATAGGGGTTGCATGGAGTGAGTGTTTGTTACATTCTCATACCAAAATACTTTTTGGCTTTATCAAGATCTTGTGATTTCCATTTCTGCATGAAGTGTTTCTTATAGGAAAGGACCTGAGACTTGTTACTATCCAAGAATAAAGCATTGTCAATATAAATGACTATAAGAATAATATCCTTGCCAATGAATTTAACATAAACACCAGAATATAAAGTGCATCTCTTAAATCTGAAGGAAACAAGGCTTTGATGGAGCAGCTTGTTCCATTGAAGGACTGCTTGCTTGAGACCATAAATGGCTTTTCTTAGGTGACAAACCTTAAATTCCTGGTCCTTAACTACAAATTCTTCTGGTTGAACCATGTAAATTTCTTCATCTAGCTCATCAAACAGAAAAGCTATTTTGACATCTAATGCTTCAATTTCCCAATCATTGAGTGCTGCTAGTGCAAGGACCAGTGGACAGTTTCAAACCTAGCCACAGATGAGAAGGTTTCTTTGTAGTATATTCTGAAGATTTGTGTAAAGCTTTTCACAACAAAATGGGCTTTAACATGATTGTCAGGTTGAATGGCAAATACTCATCTCCCTTTGATGGACATATATCCTTTTGGTAAAGTTACCAGATCCCAAACTTTATCATCATGTAGAAATTTAATCTCATCTTTAAACATATTGTATCGTGCTATTTGTTGATCTTGAGGTAGCTTAGCTATATCTTGGTATTGTTTTGGTACTATCTATTCTCCATGATCTATAGCAGTGTTAAAGTGATGCTGCATCCATTTATTGCTGTACATTTCTCCTAGATCTTCCTGTTTGTTTGTCAATTGAACAGAATTTGGAAAATGTGATTTTTGAGTAGACTTCTTTTGAATTGGATCAAGACCTTGATTAAGATCTCTCTTGATTTTCACAGGTGGTCAATTACCATATGCATTATCAGGTATGATACAAGGTTACTGATGAGGATGAGAACAATGGCTCATTAATAGTTCATTGGAACCTTGTCTAGGTGGTAACCAGTTTGTTCTAACTGGAGCTAGAACTAACCATTGATCCTATTTGGGTAATGATGGTGGTAAGTTTGATACCAAGTATTATTTGTGCTGATTATGATCTTCAATCGCAGATCTATGTCCAGTCTCAGGTTCTATTCTGCAGATACCTAGTTTCATTGGAGAAAACATTGTTTTTGATGATTTGTATGATGATGGACCTTATGGAGTGTGATCTACTGGAGATCCTGATCTTGGAGAATCTGGTGGTGACCAT
>JBBPLZ010000494.1:0-10727 GCA_038090055.1 Hemileccinum hortonii | reverse complement strand
AGGAAGTGGAAATGGAGGGGATAGGTCTAGGGGCATTTGGATGAGACCAGTGAAAATCAGCAATAGCATCCTACATGTGTTTTGAGTTAACAGTTGGTTCTCAAGTGCGATCTACCTCATCCTATCCCTTCTAGTGAATGATGTATTGTAGTTTTCCATGATGCAGCCATAAGGCTGCAATAAAATGGATTTCATATTCTTTGTGCCAATTTTCGGTCATGGTGATAGCATTGGGTTTAAATATAGGCTGTCCAGCTAGCACAGCTTTATAGGGTTTTATGTGGGAAATATTAATAGTGGGGTGGATAGAAACATGGGAAGGGAGGTGATGGATGATGGCATTAGGGAGAAGGGTAGTGGTATGATATGGGCTGATGAACTTTGAGTTAATTTACGTGTGTGATAAGGAAGAGAGAAATGCTCAATGGAGAGCCACATGAGATTGCTGATAGAATATTCAAACACAACAAAACATTTGGATTCTTGTACATGGGACATCCAATCCCAGGTTTTCTGTAAAATGGCAAATATTTCATCATGGTTCTTGCCCATGTCAGCAGCAAACAACCCTCCAGGGGTAGTGGAAGAAGAAGGTTCAAACCCAAGGCAAAGTTGATAATTATGTATGACAGCAAAGGGAGCAGTGCTGGTGGCAGTTGTAAGAGAGGCATTGTGAATGAATTGAGCCATGTAGAGATGGGATGAGTCCTGCTTCTTTGCCACATAGGCTTGAAGATAGGCAAGAATCTCATGATTGACGCATTCCATTTGTTTGTTGATCTGGGGATGATATGTGGTGGAGAGTTTCTGTGAAATCCCCAAGACCTTGCACAACTCCTTTGTGAATTCTGAGACAAATTGGGGTCCTCAGTCCAACATTATGGAGGAAGAAAGTCCATGAGAGCACCAGATGTGATCTCTAAATAAGGTTGCTAAATCCAAAGAAGAAGTAGTTTTGAGATAGGGAAAAGTATGATTTCTTTTGGGAAGCAATCAACAACAATGTCAATAGCATCAAACCCATTAGAGGTGGGGAAACCTGTGATGAAATCGACAGAGATGTGATAGTATTCAACCATGAACAAGTTCCAAACATTCTGACATTCTGGAACTCTTTCCAGAATTTTCCCATACTCTTCCAAGGCTTCTGATCTGGAAGCATCTCTAAAACATCCAAACCACTTCTGAACTTTTCCTATGCTCTTCCAGACTCAGAAAGATCAGAAACACTGGAAGTGATTTAAGTATATAATCATTTAATCGCTTAAACTTTTACCTCTCATTTGTTACCACATCTGTCATCACACTCCATTATTCTCACTCCACTCTCAAGCACCTCAGTCGTTTTTGCCCACTTAGGCAGTAGCTGAAGTGAGCACCTTTTTACTTAATTTCTTCCTAACTAATGTACTTTAGCATTAGGTATTGAGATCCTGTTTCCGTTGCTGTTATTGAGTTCCTACTATGTTGTGCCTGTTGGCAACCACATGCACAATTGATCTCTGGCGAGACAGTGGGGTCACAGTGATGAAGGAAGTGGGGTCAGGTTGGGGTATGGGTAGGGCAATGGTTCTGGCAAGATATGGGAGGACATTGTGATCATGGTGATGGGAGAGTTGAAGCATGAAGGAGCAACCTCATTGAAAGAGCACATCTTGAATGAGTGTGTCCTCTTCATTTGCCTGTGCATGTCTGCGTGAGAGTGTGACCTGAGTTGCTTGTTAGTTAGTTCTATATTATTTGTCTGGAACAAGTGAGGGGGTGAGAGGTGCTCTTTTTTCCATATCAGTCAAGGGATCGATGGCATTAATGATGAAAAGGAGTAAGGTAGGAGGGATGAGAATGTGCAGAAGGAGCAGATGCACTGGGGGATACCTTCTGCAGGAGGGTTGGTCTGCCAGGTTGGTGGTACTAGGGATGTACTTGGTACAAATTGTTTGTGCTCCATTGGTTTGAGAGAGGATGGTGTGTATATGCTTGAAGATGGTGTTGATATTGGCATTGTGGTGTTGAATGTTCCACCAACTTTTCACCACACCTGTGTTGTTGCCATAGATAATGGCCCTAGTGACATTCGGGTGTGTTGTGTGCATGGTGTGTATAAGGAGTTCAAACCCAATTGTATTAGCCCAGCCAATGTTGCAGGTGGTATCTCCTTCATCTTTACAACCTGGAAGGAGTCTCCATGCCTGCCATTTTTCTCTGATGATAATGCCAATACCCATGCTAGAGCTGGCATCAAAATATGCCTGGAGGTCTGCGAAAGGATGGTAGGGGCGGATTGGGGAGGTTACCTGGTTCAGTCAAAGTTTTCAGCATGCTTTCCAGTGCTGTTAGGTATGCTTGTCCCTTATGGAGAGCTGCCAAAGCATGTAGGAGTTTTCTGTACATTGGTTGGATGTCTTTGAGGGTGTGTGTTTGATGGGCTAGCCATGCCTGTATGTGATGTCAGTATTTATGAGCCTTTTCTGGGGCTAGTATGACAGTACATGTATCAAAATCCCACTTGAAACCAATGTAGGTAACTGCAGAGGCGAAAGGCTGGTCTTTGGATTTCTCCCAAGGGATATCTAGCCATTCAGATATTTCATCAATGTTGTTGATATTGTAGGTGAAGAGGGCATCATGTTTGGATCTGGCTGATGAAGCGGAGAGGTCATGCAGTTCTCTAGTACAATCCTCATTGAACTCTTGGATTTTGCCACTGGGTAGTTCATTTTCTGTGAACTAGAGGTGGCCTCCAGAGTGTTTAGTGATGCCTGATGCACTTATGTCATGGTTCCAGTCTATGTGGCAAATATTGTATTGAGCATGGTGTTCTCATCTGATATAGATGAACAGGTGGTTGTCAACCCATTTATTCAATGGTCCAATGTCACATAATTTGAAAATTTCAGCTGCCTCATCAGCTAGGTGGTCATAGGCCTCTGTGGATGGAGCTGCTCCAAATGCTAGACACATGTCAACATAGAATTCTTTGTTGGGTGTGTTTACAACTGCAGCTGGCCATTGTGAGTGATGAAGGGGGATAGTTCTGTAAGCTTCGGCTATATTGTAGGTGGCAGCTTCTGATCCAGGTGGTAAGTGGGCAAGTAAAAGCACCATGATTTTGAATATTCCTTATGTAGCTGGGATGGTCTCAATAGTCACTATGGAGTTTATGGACAGGTTTGGAAAGGAAGGAGAAGGAGAATAGAGGAAGGAGAAATTTTCAATTATGCAGAATTTGTTTGGTTGACCCAGTTTGGAAGTGATGGAGATGGGTGAAGTTTGGAAAAGACCAATTGAAGAGAGGAGGATGTCTAAAGTGAAGGGACCTACTATATATACCTTTGTTTGTCTAGCTCTTTGTGTATAGTCTTATTGAACCCATCAATGTAAAGTGTGACCAACTCTTTATTAGGTAGAGTTTATACAATAGTGATATTGAGGAAGTCTACAATAAAACTGTTTTGAAGTCCTGCAGGTACTTTGTGAAAACAATGCAGGATGCCTGCTTCCATAAATGCCATGTACCATTTATCTGCCTTGTAGAGTGTTGTCAAAGCTCTGTTTTTGAGCTCAAGGGCAGAGTTGGGCTCCATGGGTTTTGAAACCATATCCAGAACACTAAAGCAGGAAGTGGTGGGACTTGTTGCATCCAATCTCCTTTTGCCATTTAACACATAGTTACCATCCATCTTGTTTGGTGAAAAGGCTCCCTCCAATGCATTCTGTGTAGGTATCATATTGCTGATCCCAGGTGCATGCAGTGTTCCAGTGGGATATGTCATGGGGGTGTTTGCCAAGACAGACTACACAAACAGCAAGGAGGATGAGGGCAAACACTTGTTGAGGGTGAAATGAGCATTACTTCTTTTAGTATGGTTCTTGGTCACCTGATGGCAGTGACACAGCTCATTTCGACCCACTAAATGAGTGATAGTGGGAGGAAGATGCTGTGTTGGTCACAGGAATTTTCCCAACAAAAGCATTGTATTTCTTGGTCAAAGCAGTCAGCTTGTTATTGAGCTGTTGGTGTATGTTGATGGGGTATCAAACACAGAAGTGGGAATGCACATTGGTCAGTTGTCAAAGCAAGTGGCGTTTCATGGCATATGACAGTGCATTGGACACCATTATTGGGAAGTGTAATTAAAACAGGAAAGGAGATGAGGAAGAGGAAATGTGAGTACATGTGCTGGTGGGGGTGAGGCAGGAACACATACTGTTTTGATCTCATCATTAGTTTCTGATCATGCTAAGAGTATGAGGTTGTCCAAGGTGTCACAAAGGAGGTCTTTGTTAATCATGGATAGGTCAAATGCATGGGGTGAGATGATGGATATGTGCCATCAGCAGTGATGTTGACCTTGATAGACCATGAGCATGTGCTGTTGGTGTTTGTGTCAAGAGTTTGGCCAGTCATGTTTTTGATGGTTGACCAAAAGAATATGTGCATCTGTACATGGGATTCATCCCACCTGTGGTCATACATGAATGGGACCATGCATAGAGAAGCTTGGCCAAATTGTTCCATGGAGAGGTTTTCATCTTGTATGAAGTTGGATTTGTCATGAACTGCAGTAGCAGGTACGAGTGAAGTTGTTCTGTCCATAGAGGGCACTAGGGAGAGGGATTCATCATCCTGTGTGTAGGCAAGGGTGATCACTGCAGCATCCAGCTCTTTGTTGGTGAAATACCATAGCTCACAGAATTTGTGTTGTTGAAGTCAATGCAGGGCAACTTGTGAGGGAAGAATAACAGGTTCCCTGGGGGCTGGAACATATAGGATGACAGCAAATTTGGATTTGTTCTTTTCCATTCTTCTTTGAGGATTTGTGCTTCTTCTTCCTGCTGTTGGCATTCTAGGATGGTTCATTCTTCAACTTCAACTTCAGCCATAGCCACTTCTTGTTGTCACCTATTTCAGGCCTCTTTGTCTTGGTTGTTTTTGATGACCCATTGGCGAGTGAGTAGGTCAGTGGCCTGCTGTTCCAAGAGTCCAGCATCAAGGAATGGTTGTCTATCTTTGATGTATGCAATCATCATGTAGTCAGGAGGAACTGCATTTGTTGGATTTTGCATGATTGGTGATTGAGTGTGAAAGAGCAATGAGAAAGAATGGCAGGGACTGTTTGGTTGTCACTGTGGGGAGGTGAAGTGGACAGAGGAAAGAAGCTGTGCCACTTCATTTACTCATACATTGGACTAAATTCTAGGTCAATCTCATGCCTCAACTGTCCTAGAATAACAACAAGGGAGAGGAGTTGATAATGAACAATGATACAGCAGCAATGAGTGTCAATGAAGGTGAAGACAATGAGTACAACTTGATCTTCAAAAAGGGGAATGAGCATGGTTATGAGATGAAGCATAAGAAAGGCCCCTTGACAAAGGACTAAGCTGGTGAGAGTAATGAAGAGTAGTATTTGCAATGGACAAGGCCCCTAAGGTAGGAGAGAGTACAAATGAATAGAACTAGAGAATAGACAACAAGGAGAGACAGTTTATATATGTAGAGGGAAGTATTTAGGATAGATCATCTGAGTACAAATTACCTTAGGACAGGATGGGAAAATGGAATATAATAGAAGGTCATGGAAGTTCATAGAATAAAAAAAGTGTAACCATGAGAGAAGAAGCTGTCCATGAGGTGTGACATCATAGATGATGTCATAGTCTGGGCCTATAGTCAGGTGATGTTTCCCATGGTCATGTGCACTGGTCATGTAACTTTGAAAAGTGGAACTAAGATGAACATTGCTCAGGGATCCAAAAGATGTGAGCGAAAGTAAAGTAATAAAAGTTTTTAAAGAGCATATGATGATGGACTCAAACTACAACAAACATTCTTGTCTTGCTCTATCAAAGCAGCTTAAATTTGTGATAAATATGTCTTCTTCTGTTCAGCCTCCTGCTGGTCTGCAACTATACACCTAAGCTTCTCACTAGCTTCCATATCCTTGGCTCGAAGTTATGAGCACTTCATAGCAAGGCACTTGTAAAGCTCCTTAACTTGCATTGCCATGTCCTTCAGTTTGTGAAGACCAACATAAAGGTTATATTGTTTTTCAAGCCTATTGTGTTTTTGGTTACAAAGCTCAACATGGTGATTGATATTAGGGAACACCAATCACATTGATGGTTTATTTTTTGATGATGTGAAGTAACTTACATGGCCAGATAATGCCATGATGTAACATAGATTTAACAACCATGGTGATGGCTTATATGCTAACCAAGCTGGTATATTGATGTGTGAACATAAACAAGCTTATTCATGACAGCAGCATAACAAACAGGAGGCATGGAAAATCCACAGTAGGCAATAGGAAAATGAACAAATATAGAGATTGAACAAAATAGACTATGGAAATTAATTGGAATTCTTCACAACCTGCTGGATGAATCATCAATTGGACTTTTCATGGAAGTCAAGCATAAGCTTATCTCTGTGATTGTGATCTGTTCTTGTATGCTGTTATCAAAGCAGCATATTTGTCACCCTTCAAAAGGTTGGATATCTTGTATGTTCATATATCACAGAAAACCAAAGTGAGGCTCATTGTATTCCATCAAAAACACTGAGGAATAATCAGTTAGTTGTTATAGTTCAAATCCAACATCATACACTTTTCACACTTTTCTTTATCTTGCACTGTGCTCATATCCAAAAGATTGTTATAGTTCATATCCACCCTCACACACTTTCAATTTTTTCTTACTTTACTTTTGCTTACATCTCCATGATTCCTAAGCACCATTTAACTTAATTTTTTGCTTTCCAAGGCCATGTGACTAGCATATATGACCATAGGAACTATCACCTGACCTAAGACCTAGTTCCTGATGTCATCCATAATGTCACATCCCATGGTCTTTTATGTATCTATCCTCATGAATGCTCCTTTCCTTCCATTATCTATTCCATTTCCCTTACTGGCCCTAAAGTACTTCAGATTCAGATGACCTGCCCTAAATTCCCTGCTTACATATATAAACTGTCTTCCTTCATCATCTATTCCTTAGTCTTATTCACTTGTATCTCCCTTTGTCACATGGAGCCCTATACCCTGCAAATACCACTCTATATTTCTCTCTGCCAGCCTTGTCCTTTGTCAAGGGACTTGTCTATGCTCTACATCATCAACACCATTGTTCCTCTATTTGACCTCATCATCATTATCTCTCTCTCCATTGATATACCAACACAATATTTTTCACCCATATCATACTCTATCATCCTCTTGGCCAGGATACTATCTTTTAGGGTTTAGTCCATTTACAGAGATTCCTGAGCACTATTTACCCACTCTCTTTCTTTCTTGATCACATGACCAGTGCATGTGACTCTGGGAACCATCACCTGACCTGAGACCTAGCCCCTGATGTTATCTATGACATCATACCTCATGGTCATCTATCTCTTCTCATGTATGCTTTTTTTCTTTTCAAATATTCCATGACCTTCTATTCCCCTCACTAGCTCTAAATTACTTTGAACTCAGATGACCTGCCCTCAATCCCTCTGTTACCTATATAAACCCTACCTCTACATCACTTGCTTTTTAGTCCTATTCACTTGTATTCCTTCTGTCATATGGAGCCTTGTATTCTTTGAATACCACTCCACTTCTCTTTCTGCCAGCCTAGTCCTTTATAAAGGGACCAACATATGATCCATCTTGTTGCTGTCCTTGTCAACACTTTTAATATTGACCTCATCATCTCACTCTTTGTTGATATGCTAATGTCTCAATTCTACATTCAGATGTTGTTCCTCCATTCTATTACTTGAACATTGTCTCTTGGAGTTTATAGTTTGTTATATTAGTTAACCAACCTACCATTCAACAAACAGACTGACCTGTTTGAATGCTTGACTCACTCCAGAATCTGGATCAATATCTCCATCAAATGTAATCCAGTGTTGCTTGGAACTCTCACCATATACATCATTACTATCTTGTACAAGATATACATAAATAGTTAATCATTCCACTTATATATTCCTGTAGATTGCTTTAGGATTGACAACACATGCAACACCTTTGGTGGCATAAAGAAGGACTTGCCATACATCCATTTTCCAGTGCTAAAGGAACCAATCACTATGAATCCATGTTAGATTTTCTGAATCCAATATACAAGAGGAGTGAGAAGAGGGAACAGGACAATAGAATGAGCAAACCATTTTATTAGGGTGGATTGAGGAGATGGTACCTGGAGAAGAGAAAACAATGTGGCCACTTGAAGTATATGAGATGAGAGAATTAAACTGGGGAATAATAGCAGAATGCATGCTATTGTCTTCCTTAAGATGGAAATTTTGCTGTAAACATGGCTGAGGTTGCTAAATCCAATAAAAAGGTAGTGATGGACTCACTGGCTGGAGTACATGTACTGGGTGTTGTCAGGACAGGTGTGCCAATGATATTTCAATGATTCACTGACACTAGTTATTATGTGGTCACAATAGAAGCCTATACCCTGACTATGAAAGAGCAGGCTGAAGTCACCAAACATAGATGATAATGCTTACTTCATCAGTCCAAATTTGGCAGGTATGGTGGAAGTTGGTAGTTTTAGGATTCTCTGCAGGAACCCACACACAGCATCAAATGTAATTTTTATCAGTTACAGATACAGTGGCTCAAATAAATGTCCCAATGTTGGGCCATCTTAGAAAGACTTCATATTTGCAAGAGAACTGAAATATATCAGCTCTGGCCCTTGCAGGGTCATCAATAGCCCTAACTTCTGTCCTAAAGATAAGCCCTTAGGCAGGTTATTTGGCTGTCATGACATGGAGATATATTCATGTTAAAATATTATGCCATTAGGACACTTATTTGAGCATGATGTTACCAGTCATCTTTTGGTAAATAACATAATGTTTTGATGGATGCTGTGCTTCAACCCTGTCTCATTATGTAACTTACATAATCCTAGGCACTATAAAAGCAGAAATCCACCCAGCTAACCCTACTTTACCATGAAGCCCATTTTTGCCTCTGTTAGAGCTTATATCCTCTTTCTCTTTGAATTTGGCCTTTCTGCTAGGAAAATATCCTCCCAAACTGGCATGGGGAAGTTCACTATGGCCAGGGTTATCAAAGAGATTCATCCAGGCAGGGAAAATATCAAATTAGGACCTTCTTCCAAGCTTTCTTCTATTGACAAAATGAGAATTGTCTCTAGTATTACCACTCACAAGGTTGAAAATGCTGTCTAGAAAACCCATCTCATTAATTCTACCCTCTCCTTTCCTATCTCTTTCCAAACCATTTACAACATGCTAAAGTCAGCATCTCTAAAGGCTGTAGTCAAGTAAAAAAACCACTCTTGTTTGTAAAGCATAGTAAACATAGGCTGGACTTTGCTCTCAAGCATCAATACTGAACTATAGAGGACTGAACTAGGGTAATTTGATCCAATGAGACCAAAACCAATAGGATTGGGTCAATTGGAAAAAAAAAAAATAGAAAGTGGCAAAAAAACCTCTGCAAGACAAGAAAGTATAGGGGCAGTAAAGTTTAGAGGAGGTTCCTTGATGGTTTGGGAATGCATGGGCTGGAATGGAGTGGGAATCCTTGCAGAGGTGGTAGGGAGAATGAATGCTAAGCAGTTTGTCTCCATTTTGGAGAATAATCTACTTTCTACTATGGAAAATTCTGGGATCCCTAAAGAGAGCACTATCTTTCAACAAGATAATGATTTCAATCATACCTCTAAAAGGGCCCAAGAGTGGCTAGAATCTCAGGGTATTAAAATGCTTGATTGGCCAGCACAATATCCAGACCTTAGTCCTATTAAACATGCAAATCCTCAAATAGGAGCTTAATAGCTATGCTATACCAGCAAAAGTGGTTTGTGTTCTAGTTCATGTCCAACATTGTATGCTTTTCACTTTTTTCCTTACTTTACCTTCACTCATATTCCATGAATCCCTGAGCACTGTTTATGTAATCTTTCTCTTTCCAAAGTCATGTGATCAGTGCACATGACCACAGGAAATGTCACCTGACCTTAGGCCTAGACCATGACATCACCTATGATGTCACACCTCATGAACAGTTCTCTTTCTTATACTGTATGTACAATTCTTTCATTCTATGACATTCTATTATATTCTACCTTCCCACCCAGCCCTAAAGTACTTCAGACTTAGATGACCTGCCCTAAATACCCTACCTTACATATATAAACCCTCTTCCTTCATTGTCTGGTTCCTCAGACCTATTTACTTGTATTCCCTCTGTCATATGGGGTCCTCTACTCTTTGAATACCACTCCTCTTTTTTTTTGCCAGCCTAGCCCTCTATCAAGGGACAACTCCATGTTACATGTTATTATTGTATTCATCAACCTTTTCAACAACAACATTCTCACTGTCATCATCACCATTTTACCTCACTATCAGACTATTATCATTCATGTCTTATTCCTTGTCCCTATTGTTGAAGGAACTCATCATTAGAAGTTCTGGTTCATTAATAGTTTGGGAGCTTTGAGAAAGGATTGATGTGGAATAGGGCAAGATAGAGGTTGAGAAATGTCAAAGATTGATAGTGTTGTAGTTCAACTCCACATCCATACACTCTTTAACTTTTCTTTACTTTGCCTTTGCTCATATTCTATGGATCCCTGAGCAACATTTTACCTTAGTTCCACTCTCCAAAGTCATGTGACCAGCACACATGACCATGGAAAACATCACCTGATCATAGGCCTAGACCATGACA
>JBBPLZ010000493.1:0-10731 GCA_038090055.1 Hemileccinum hortonii | reverse complement strand
GACCCTACAAGGGTCAGAGCTGATACATTTTAGTTCTTTTGCAAATATGAAGTCTTTCTAAAATGGTCCAACATTGGGACACTTATTTGAGCCACTGTAAACAATCCACGGTTGCCGTCTTTTTGCGCATGGATGGCAAGGCCGCCAACCTCGCGTGCATCACCCTCCAAGGTTACATGACCAAGGAGGACAACAAAATCACTGACACCGAGAAGGCAAACATGTGGCCCAAGTGGTCCGCACTTAAAAGGAAGGTCAAATCTCACTTTCACATTGACGTCGTGGCAGAGGAGTGTTACCGAAAACTCCTCTCACTCAAGCAGGGCAACATGCCCATAGAAGTCTTTATGCAGCAGTTCGAGCTGCTTAGGTCCGACGCTGACCTATCAAAAGATCAGGCGCTACGTCTTTACAAGGAGGGCATTGATTACCAGATCTATGCCCAGATCTCTCTCCGTGATCTGGTGATCGACAACACGCTGGATAAATGGCAAGAAACTGCTGTGTCAATCAGCAAGATATTCAACCAGATGCAACTGGAATGATTGCATTTACAAACTACTCAGTTCCAACCCCGATCAGGTCACCAGTTCACCAATACGGGTATGCAACCGGGCCGAGGGGCTCCCATGGATATGTGCACTATCCAATCCACCACCGAAACACGCACCTGCTATAACTGCAATGAGGTCGGGCACCTCTCAAGGAATTGCAAAAAGCCTCGCCACCCCCGAGGACAACCTCAGTTTAACCCACTTATGGGTCGTACAACATATCTGCCCCCTTGCACCCAAACTCAGGAGATCGCCGCTCCCTCCGCCAGCGAACAAGATTCCAGAAATCCCCAGTGGATGACCGAAGAGGCTCAGGCCTATTACTTCGACCTCTTTGAGGCACATGCTCACCAGATGGCAGCCGATGGACTAAAGGACTCGGGAAAAGGAAAAGCCGAGTGAACCTGGGAGATGTTCCCTTGGCCATAGACAATTTGCATGTACTTTCTTCTCGCTCTTCTTCTTGTTCCTCTAATAGGTTTTCCATTCTTGATATTGAAGGGGAGATGGACAGTGACATAGTTGATGACACACTGAACAATTCTTTTACTTACGTCTCACAATCTAACAGAGCATCTCAATTGAGTGCGGCACTGGACTCTAAAAAAAGTGTACTTCATTCTCTGTTAAAAGAAAAAATATCTTTGTCTCCTATTTACAAATCCTCCTGCACCTCTTTCTCGCACATCGAACCCTCTACCTCTCAAGGTGGAGAATTCAACATCTTAACTAACATTTCATTTCAGAAAAATGACAAATGGCACGAATGTGCCACCAAAGCGCTTCTCGACTCAGGAGCTGTTCAAACCTTTGTCAATGAAAAATGGGTAAAAAACAATGGTATTTCTATGTTTTCTCTTTCTAATGCTATTGCCATCACCAACGCTGATGGTACTGTTTCCAAACATGGACAAATTACTCATTATGTCTCGATTATACTAACATTCCAAGGACATTCCGAGGGAGTCGATGCACTAGTCGCAACCCTCGGAACTCATAATATGATTTTAGGTTTTGACTGGTTCCGCCATCACAATCCTCTCATCGATTGGGAGGATAAGATGATCATCTTCTCTCATTGCACCCACAACTGTTGTGCTACTAATGCCCCACAGTTGATCAAAGACATCTGGAATGTCAACATTCGTTCCATCAAGGAGGGACTCGCCGACAAAGTCCCCAAACAGTATCACGCTTTCCTTGACATATTTAGTAAAGAAGAATCCAAATGCATGCCCATATGCAAACCATGGGATCATGCTTACGACCTTAAACCTGACTTCGTTCCAAAAAAGGATGAATCACTCCGCTCTCTGATGCCAAACTTGAAGAAGTTCGTAATTTTATTTCTAGCGAACAAGAAAAGGGCTATATTCGGCCCTCTAAATCCCCTCAAACCGCACCAGTATTTTTTATTCCCAAGAAAATTGGAGAAAAACACCTCATTATGGATTACCGCTATCTAAATGAGGGTACAGTGAAGAATTCTTATCCCCTTCTGCTAATCTCCTCTCTAGTCGATCAACTGAAAAGTGCAGATAAATTCACATGCCTTGATCTGCAATGGGGGTATAATAACGTTCATATTAAAGAAGGCGATGAATGGAAAGCTGCCTTCATCACTCCACTCAGAGCTTACAAGCCCATCGTTATGTATTTTGGCATGACTAACTCCCTGCCAATCTTCCAACAGATGATGAATGACATCTTCAACAACATGTATGCCGTCGTTATTGTCTACTTGGATGACATGTGCATCTTCACCAAGGGAAAATCTGACGACGATCACTCAAAAGTCATTATGGAGGTATTGCAGTGCTTGCATGATAATGACCTCTATGCTAAACCGGAAAAATATGTATTTAACGCTGACAAAGTTGACTTCTTAGGCATGACAGTATTGAAAAACGGGGTTGGCATGCAATCCAAAAAAGTTGACACAATCCTCGACTGGCCAGCCTCCACAAAATTAAAACAACTACAATCTTTCCTTGGTCTCTGCAGTTATTATCGCCGCTTTATTAATGGTTTCGGACAGATAGCACACCCTCTTAATGACCTTACCAAGAAGGATGTTACGTATGTATGGGGAGAGGCCCAACAAACCACGTTTGATACGCTCAAAAAACAATTCACTACCACACCTCTCCTCGCTTTTCCTGATTCTTCTAAAGATATGCGCGTTGAAACAGATGCAAGTGATATCGCCACCGAGGCTGTTTTATCGGTTCTGGGGGAGGATAAGTTATGGCGCCCTTGTGCCCTTCTTTCTCATTCCCTCTCCCTAGCAGAGAAAAACTATCCAGTTTACAACAAAGAACTTCTGGCTATTATCTGCACTCTAGAAGAGTGGCACCACTATCTTATTGGAAAAACTAACTTTGAAATCTGGACAGATCATAAAAATCTCAAATATTGGAAAAAACCCCAAACACTGTCTGAACGACAAGCTCACTGGCACGAGTTATTACAAGAATTTAACTACACACTTATCTATAAACCCGGATCCACCAACAGCCGTGCCAATGCCCTCTCCCACCGCTGCCAACCATGGTGATGCCATTGACAACCTCAATGAAAACATCACCATTTTTCCTTCTACTGTCATCCACGTTTCTAACTTATCCATTCCTGTTACTCTCTCCTCCAAGGATGCACACATCCCTACCAAGGGCTCTGATGCTGTGACCGGCTTCGACCTTTATTCCACCGTGGATCTTGACATCCCCACCCACGACCAATCACTTATACCCACCCATGTCAAGATTCAGCTCCCTATTGGCATGTATGGGAGAATTGCACCACGCTCAGGCCTTGCCTTCAAACATAAAATCGACATCATGGCTGGAGTAATTGACGCTGAATATAGGGGAGAAATTGGTGTAATTTTCTTCAATCACTCATCCTCTCCATTTCACATATCTAACGGCGATCATATCTCCCAACTAATTATTGAAAAAATAGAAAATCCCATACTCACAGAAACCAAGACTCTTGATGAGTCCCAACATAATGATAAAGGTTTTGGCTCCACTGGAGTTCAAACCATTTCTTCCACTACTCTCATGCCAAACTTTGACACTAAATTATGTCTTGAATCAGCAAAAATGGACGTTGATGTGATCAACAAATATGAGTATTATGCAGACGAAAAACTGTTTAAATATTCTAACGGCATCGTTTTTGTGCTCCCTTGTCTCCATAATGAGCTTATCTCTCTTTTCCACAATTCCCCTGTGTCCAGTCATCTTGGCCACAATCGCACCATTTTCTCTCTCAAAAAGTTTTATTGGTGGCCAGGAGCCACCAAAGACATTGCCGAATACATAGACCACTGCCAGGTGTGCTCCCTCACGAAGGGATCGTCAAAGCCACCAGCAGGAAAACTTATGCCTCTTCCTACTCCTCCTCATCCATGGGTTGATATATCTATCAATTTCATCACAGGCTTTCCCACCTCTAACGGGTATGACACTATCAGCGTCGTTGTCAATCGTTTCTCCAAAGAAATTGTTCTCTTTCTCTGTCATAAAACTACCTCTTCTTTGGACTTAGCCACTTTATTTAGAGACCACATATGGTGTTCTCACGGACTTCCCTCTTCCATAGTGTCGGACCGAGGCCCCCAGTTTGTCTCGGAGTTCACCAAAGAGTTGTGCAAGGTCTTGGGCATTTCCAAAAAACTCTCTACCATCTATCATCCGCAGACCGATGGCCAAACGGAGTGCGTCAACCGCGAGATTCTCACCTACCTTCGAGTGTACGTTGCAAAGAAGCAGGATTCATGGGCATCCCATCTCAAAATGGTGCAATTCGTCCACAACACCTCCTTTACCACTGCAACTGGCACTTCCCCCTTTTCTGTCACCCATAATTATCAGCCCCGTCTTGGGGTTGAACCATCTTCTACTACTACCCTTGGAGGGTTGTTCACTAATGCTATGGACAAGGACCACAATGAAATCTTTGCCATTTTGCAGAAAACCTGGAATTGGATGTCCCACGTACAAGAATCCAAACGCTCCTCCACTTCCTCCTATTCTATCGGCGATCTCATGTGGCTCTCCACCGAGCATCTCTCTCTCCCATATCCCGCGGGTAAATTAATCCAAAAGTTCATTGGCCCCTACCGTATCACCACTCTCCTCCCTAATGCCATCACCCTCCACCTTCCTTCCCACATCTCCATCCACCCCACTGTAAATATTTCCTGTGTAAAACCCTATAAAGCCCTGCTGGCTGGTCAACCCATATTTAAACCTGACGCCATCACCATGACGGAAGATCAGCATGAAGAATACGAGATCGATTTTATTGCCGCCTCCCAGCTTCATCGTGGGAAACTACAATATCTCATCTACTGGAAGGGTTGGGATGAAGTCGACCGCACTTGGGAGCTGGCCGCTAACTTAAAACACACGCAGGACGCAATCCCTGATTTCCATCGGTCTCATCCTAACACCCCTCGACCTATCCGCTCTATCTCTGAGACCAACTTCCTCTCCTTATTCCGTCCCTTTGGACCCTCCTATACCAAATTCACAGACTTGAGATTGGACCTCAAATCTAGTGAATGGGGGGTAATGTTATAGTTTGTGTCCAACCCGTATGCTGTTCACTTTTTCCTTACTTTACACTTCGCTCATATCCTACAATCCCTGAGCATTGTTTACCATTAGTTCCTTTCCAAAGTCACGTGACCAGTGCACGTGACCGCGGGAAACATCACCTGACCTGAGGCCTAGACCATGATATCACTATGATGTGACACCTCATGGACATCTTCTTTCTCTCATGATTATGCTTCTTTCCTTCTTTCACATTCCATGATCTTCCATCACATTCTATCTCACACGCCAGCCCTAAAGTCGTCTCCCTCTATATAAACCCTACCCTACTCTCCATAATTTCCCCAGTCCTGTTCACTTGTATTCTTCCCTTCCTCATAGGGACCTTGTACACTTGAATACCACTCTCCTCTACTCTGCCAGCCTAGTCCTCTGTAAAGGGACAACTTATGCTTCACCTCATCACTGTCATCTTACTGATCCCTGCCACCAATATTGTCTTCGCCATCTCACTCATCTACAATACTTGTCGCTGCTGTCTCATCGTCTTCTATCAACTCCTCCAACCTATTATTTAGAGGTTGTCGTTGTTATAAGTTCAAGGCCATTAACAATCATCATACTGCCTTGTGCCAATTCCATGCTAATTGAGCAGCCAATTGCTGAAATAACTAAAATCAGTCATCTGATTCTTCTTATCATTCTGTTCTCACCAGTCTGCCTAATAACCCATATGGACTGAGATAAGCTTCATGTTGTATTTCTTCTTCTCCATTACCTACACAATCTCCACCTTTCATCAATTCTCTCATCACCCAGCTCAAAAATGTCACAATCACCCAATCTTGTTTATCCGATCCCTATGAGGCATCATCTTTCCTCCAATTCTGGAGTCTACCACATGGCCTCATCAGACCCGGAAATCCCATTGTCTCCTCCAGTCAACCCCTTCTGGCCTCCAACTCTTCCTCAACTCTTTTCTCCTCCTCTAGTAGGGGAGGAAATGCAGCTCTTCCAGTGGAACATGCCAGTCAGCATGTCTTCTCTCTTCAATCAACCCCCTAGAGCAAGGACCTCTTCCTCCACTCCCAACCAACAAGGAGATCAACCTCCTATACTGGTACTTTGCTGCAGGAGAGGGAAGCACGGACTATGAGTTTGTCTGCTACATCCTGAAGGAGCACAAGAAGCATCTGCTCCTCAAGAACATGCTAATATTTCATTGGGAAATCCAGCAAGATTGCTGGAAATACAACACACTAGTGGATACCAGGTTCCTAGCTCATCATCACTGTGATGAGATCACTGACATCGGGCTTCATTGGCTCCTATTCCAAATTCCATACCAACTCCCCCTCCTTCATATGATGTTCAATCTGACCAAAGCAGTCAAAATCCATCCAGGGATTCAAAGAACCAGGTACTCCGCCCCTGGTATCAACCTTATCAACCGATGATTGCACTTCCATTGATCCTCAGTCATTCTCCACATCAAGTCTTCCCTTTTTCTCTTCATCCAATTGAAACCAACACTAAATATTCAGATTTGAATAAGAAAAAGGAGATAGAGTATCAATGGATGCAAAGATCTGAAACAACCAAAGACTTTTAATAGCATGAAGCTATTTGAGTTAAGGTCTGAGACAGAAGAATGGAAAGGAAAGTGATAAAAATGAGCTCTTAAATCCTCAAATGATTCTTTGGGGAAGAACCAAGAGAACTTGACTGGAGTTCTCTGGTGCTGATTCAAGGGTTTATATACTACATGGATGTTTGTACCTATTTGTACCTAATCTAGACTAATAAGGCATAGCCTTGTGCTCTGGGCTAAGGGTGTGAGTCATCATGAGTCCTCTAGGGTCATGGGCTATACATGAAATGCAAGATAAGAAGATAAAACACTGCCTTGATAAAGGCTGTGGTGCATGAGGCATTTCAGTATGCTGTGTCATTAAAAGGGTGTGTGATGAGTGTGGCATCAGAATGGAAGCACCAATATAAGGTGAGTACAGCATGGAAATTAAATGAAGGCTGTGATACTGAATGGGATTAAGTCAGGTGACATGTTCATATGACCTTGAAAGTGAAAAAGATGACAAGTCCACACCATGTCTTGAGATGTGATTGTGTAGACCTTGTCTGATAAGATAAGATGAAGATAAGATAAGATAAAAGAAAATAGGGGTTGCATGGAGTGAGTGTTTGTTATACCACCCCCTCTCTAAGGATTGGCTTCCAGATGATCATAGTAATCCATTTTACTGAAAATAACTTGCATTTTTGTGATGTTTTCTGGTATTTTTGAAAACAAACAATCAAAGGCTTCCTGAGCCATGCATAACTTTCAAGGGTCATTTGGATGGACTATGTGGAATTCAAATTGTACTGTTTTGGCATGTGTGAGGTTGCCCATTGGTTCCCATGTCCTCTCATCATCCCTGTACTCTTTCCAGTGGACAAGATACTTGAGTCATCTCCCCCTCCAGTGGGAGTCAATTATATGGTCAACCTCATATTCTTTGTTCCATTCTTTGATGACATTAGAGGGTCCCAGTTTTGTCACTGGTTGGTTAGGTAACTGTTCTTTATACGGTTTAATGCGTGATACATTTATTATAGGATGGATTTGCATAGATTTGGATAGTCACAGTGCCACTGTATTTCCCAGTGTTTTGGTTATTTTGTATGGTCAAAGCCATTTTTCTGATAATTTCTTTGATTCCCATGGCAATTTAAGATTGTCAGTTGATAGCCATACAGTGTCATCCACTTTATACTCTGGTACATCCAGCCTGTGCTTATCAGCCTGTGACTTCATTTGCTCCTGGGCCTTTTTAATATTTTCTTTGACCTGGTTCAATGTTTTGGCCATTTGATCTGCTAAAGTATCAGCAGCCAGTGCCTTTGAAATGCTGGACTCAATGCCCATATGTGACACATAGAATCTGGTTATTTCAAATGGCAACTTCTTTGTAGCTGAGTAAATCATGGAGTTATGTTGGAATTGGACTATGGTTAGCCAGTCGGCCCATTCTGTTTGTTTTCTGTGCAGTATAATCTCAAATACTGCTGTATATCTCTATTCATATGCTTTGTTTGTCTGTATGTCTGTGGATGATGTGCCATGGATAGCTTTGGTTTTATTCCAAGGCATTTACAAAGATCTTGCATGACATGAGATGCAAACTATGGTCCTCAATCCGAGACTATGCTTTGAGGGAGGCCATGGTTAACCCAAACTTTGTTTAGGTACAGCTTCACTGTCTCTATGGCATTTATTGGCTTATTGCATGGGATGAATTTGACTTCCTTTGAGAATCGATCTACAACTACAAGGATTGAGTCAAATCCATTTGATAACAGGAGATCTGTTGTGAAGTCCATGGTTATGTCCACCCATGGCATCTGTAGTGCCTCCAATGGTACTAGTTTTCCTGCAAGTGCTTTATTGATTCCTTTAAACTGTGCACAATGGTCACATCTTGAAACATAATCTTTTACATAAGCTACCATGTTAGGCCAGAAGTAGTGTCTTTGCACTAGTTCCAGGGTCTTCTCAACTCCCGGATGATTTGCCATTGCAGAGTCATGACATAATATGGTGCATTCCATTTATAATGCATCTGGGACATAGATCTTCCCATATTTAATTAATATATCTTTATTTGGAGTCATGCCGTGTTTGTGGCATAACTCTTCTTTATTGAGTGTTTTTGTTTCATCATTGATTTTGTTCATCAAAGCCTCACCTTCTGTGGTTATGAAAACTTGGTGCATATGCTCTTTTGGCATCATGGTGATTCCCTGGTTGTTGGTATTTATTCCATGTGCATGATCTTCTCTTCTAGAGAGAGCATCTGCTTTTCCCATTCTGGCACTTGCTTTATGAACCCATTTATAGTTGAATCTGGCCAAGTACAATTGTTATAGTTGGTGTCCACCTCGTACGCTTTTCACTTTTCTTATCTTACAATTCGCTCATATCCTATGATCCCTGAGCAACGTTTACCATTAGTCATCTTTTCAAAGTCACGTGACCAGTGCACGTGACCACAGGAAAATGTCACCTGACCTAGGGCCCAGACCATGACATCATTATGATGTCACACCTCATGGACAACTTCTTTCTCTCACGTTTGTGCTTCTTTTCTTCCATGACATTCCATTGTGTTCCATGTCATTCCATCCCTCACATCTGCCCTAAACCTGTCTTCCTCTATATCAACCCTACCTTAGTCTCCGTAATTTCCCCAATCCTGTTCACTTGTATTCCTCCCTTCCTCATAGGGACCTTGTACACTTGAATACCACTCTTCCTTCACTTTGCCAGCCTAGTCCTCTGTAAAGGGACAACTTATGCTTCACCTCGTCACCATCATCTTACCAATCCCCGCCACCAACATCCTCTTCACCATCTATGACATGGTTCCAGATGTTGAAACAACCAAAGACTTTAACAGTGTGCAGCTATATGTGTTTAGGTTGTGGATCAAAAAATATAGGAATAGGAGTGGTTGTTGAGCTTTTAAATTCTCAAATGATTCTTTCGGGAAGAACCAAAAGAATTTTACTGGAGTTCTTAGGCACTGATTCAAGAGTTTATATACTACATAGGTATTTGTACCTATTTGTACCTAATCTATACTAATAAGATATAATCCTTAGTCTTGGGCTGTGGATGTGACATCATCATGAGTCATCTAGGGTCATGGGCTATATATGAAACACTAGATAAGCATAGCCTCTTCATAGGCTATGAAACATGAGGTTGTGATAAGGCACTGCCTTTCACCATAAGGGATTGATAAGTACCACCTTTACCTTAAGGACTGTACATGTTCTTTTAAAGTTTTCTAGACTCATCATATATCATTGATAAGAGATAAGCACTGCCCTGTTATCTTGGCTGTGCATCTTCAGTGGGATAAGTCATGTGATCTCTGTCACATGCTTCTTGTCATAGGCCTCTTCTAGGTTCTAAACCTCATTCAATAGGTTTGTGTTTTTATCATCATATGAGCTATTACTCTTGTTGCAATATTTGCAACAGATGTGTCCTTGAAATATATGGGGACTATCAAGGTTGTTGATGACAACATGTTGTAGTTCAAGTCATTGTATGCTTTTAATTTTTCTCTACCTTATCATTCACCCACATCCCTTGGATCTCTGAGCACCATTTTACCTTAGTTCCACTTTCCAAGATCATGTGACTAGTGCATGTGATCATGGGAAATGTCACTTTACCATAGGTCAAGACTATGACATTATTTATGATATCATGCTTCATGGACAATTTCTTCTCTCATGGTTACACTTCTTTTATTCTATTACATTCCATGCCATTCTATATTCCCACTTGGTCCTAAGATAATTTGCACCCAGACAGCCTGCCCTAAATACCTCACTCTACATGTTGCAAGTCAAGCGACTGCCACACTGAACTTGACACAAACGGCGAGTAACGAGAAGAACGGAAGAAACGACGACGAGGACGGTTTCCTTTGCAAGGGACACCGACAAACGACTGGCAGAGATGAGAGGCGGAGCGGTACTCAGGTCGTCTCGACAGGGGACAGAGTCCAGTGCCAATAACAAAGTGAATAAGA
>JBBPLZ010000492.1:0-10731 GCA_038090055.1 Hemileccinum hortonii | reverse complement strand
CACATTCCATGACCTTCCATCACATTCTGTCTCTCACGTCTGCCCTAAAGTCACCAGTATTTATATAAACCCTACCTTAGCCTCCATAATTTCCTCAGTCCTGTTCATTTGTATTCCTCCCTTCCTCATAGGGACCTTGTACACTCAAATACCACTCTCTTCCGCTCTACCAGTCTAGTCCCCTGTCAAAGGACAACCTTATGCTCCACCTCATCACCATGATCCTTCCTATTCCTGCTACCAACATCATCTTCACCGTCTCACTCGTATATTCTACTCATCATTGTCGCCTCTACGTGTTCTATCAACTCCTCCAGCCTATTGTCTAGAGGCTGTCATCATTGTGTGTTCAAGGACGTTAACACTGAAAAGCCTTGTTAATTTTATCAATGAACTCAGCCTAGGTGCCCATTGATATGGTGCCAGTGGTGGAGTTAATGCTGGCAGTGCGGAAGATAGTTGCCCAAGTGAGGACCAATCCTTTCGTCATGAACAAGAGGATGAATGTGATTTTCTTTGCCTCAGTGTTATACACATCAACATTGGTCAAGAGGTAAAAGAGGCAGGAGTTAAACCATGCCTGATACTTTGTGAAAGAGCCATCATATTTGGAGGAGGAGTTGAGCTTGAGCGAGATGGGTTTCATTGATAACATGATAGTCAGGGACATCAAGAGTGGGGGTGGGAGCAGGGAAGGGTTTCATCTAAAAGACGTTGTAGGGGTTCAAAAAGGCAGATCGGAGTCCTGGTCTTTGTCAGTGGAGTCAGGGGCAATGACAGGGGGTGGATACTGTGTGGTGATCCAGCAGGGATCTCAGTGGTAGTCATGAGACAGAGTGGTTCAAGGATACAGCTTACGTGGTAGTAGCCGTGAAGAAGAAGCTTAGTTCTTTTGTTACACTTGGTCCGGATAGGAGCGAGTGTAGCCTTGGATAACCCCTAGTTGGCTAAGGGCTGATGCAAAGAGTGTCGAAACGATGCCAATGGGGTGTTCAATGATCAAGTGTCAAAGAACAAGTCCTGGGCAGAGGATTGCCCAGCAACGAGATCAAGAGGTTCAAAGAGGGTCCAATTAATATGGAGGACAAGGACGCATTCATGAAGATGGAAGTCGATGTGTCAAGAGAATCAAGGACAAGGGACTAAGGGTATATTCCCAAGGAGAACTAAGCTAAGGGACAGGTATGCGACACGGGGGTTTATATACCTAAGGGGAATGCACACGGACCAAGCTATGTAATCAGGGTAAAGGGCATGCTTGGTAAGTGCCAAGAGAATGAGTAATGCCAAGCAAGGGAATATGACTCAGTAAGAGTCATGCATGACTGGGTATGACTCGTTGTTGTTATGGTCCTAACTGACCTCCCTCCCGGATTGGGACAGACCCAACCGCAACTTGTACTTCTACAACCCCTATCTTTTGGGAGTCACGTGACCAGCAGCACGTGACCGTGGGATAGTGTCACATGATTAGATCTAGACTCGAAGCCTAGACTCCTATGATGTCACTACCTCATGTATAGCTTCTTTCCTTCCTTTTAATTACCGCTGGTCTAGACTTTCATTTTCTCACGTCACTTAGGGTTCCTTCTTACACTACGCTTCTCTTTCTGATGGATAGTTCCATACTCCCGCACTTGCCCTAAACTACCATCATGTATATAAACCCTAGGTAGACGACTGGACTCCCCAGTCTTATTCACTTCGTTATTGGCACTGGACTCTGTCCCCTGCTGTGACTACCTGAGTACCGCTCCATCTCTCCTCGCGCCAGTCGTTTGTCGGTGTTCCCTTGTAAAGGAAACCGTCCTCGTCGCTGTTCTTTTCGTTTTCGTTGTTCTCGCCGTTTAGTTCAAGTTCAGTGCGGCAGTCATTTGACTTGCAACAGTTGTGAGTCGGGATCTGAAACAATGGTACAAGCGGCAACAGCATGAGAAAGATGAACCCAATGGGGTTACTGTGGAGTGCTAGTTGTCATGAGACAAAAAAGGCAACAGCATATGATGGTAGTGCAAGAAAGGTGAACCTGTGGGTTACTGTGCAGTAACTATCATCATCAAGGATAAGACAAGTAAGAAAAAGTGCATGGATAATGACAAAGCAAAAGGAATCGTAACAGAGGGTAAATTGCTCATACTCCACCAAGATGATATCCATTAAGTCATCAGGAGTGATGGTTTTCTGTTGTAGACACATGGTAGACGAAAGAGAGGCCAAGCCAGGGTTATAGGAACAAGAAAATGACACATATATGATGTTAAAGAGGTCAATATTAGACATGGGTTGTCCGATTGATGCGAGTTCCTCACATGACGCAATAATCTTGTCTATATGTGCACATGCATCACTGCCCTCTTTCAGCTTCAACTCACCAAGTTGTCAATGTTTCTCTGCACCAACTACGATAGACTGTCACTCAAAGAGAGCGCCCAATGTTGTGAAGTACTCATGAGCACTCATCTTGTTGACTAGGCGAATGAAGAGTGAATTAGGAAGTGTGGTAGCAATGATATGCTAAACTTTGGCATCCTTCTCAATCCATGTTGTCAGGTCCTTGGAGTATTCTGCGACCGCTTTCACCTCCTCTGGAGTTGTTGCCATCCACCCACTCAGTCCCCTGACTGCTGGATCTATGGGTTTAGTTATCGTGCCATTGAAGTACCCACTAAATCCTTGGCTAGCCATGACAACTTGGAGTTGGTCCTTCCACGTAGTCCACTCCTTACTGGACATGTCAAGTTTAGGTAGCTTGATCTCCTCGGACGTTGTAGTACTCATTATGATAAATATATGCACATCACTTATGTGTCTTTTCTCATGATTAGAGCATGGGGCTCATAACCTGTAAAAGTACGACTCAGTACTGATGGAGTCAGTGACTGATATAGTCCACACCTGTAGAAGTATGACTACAATGTATGAGTACAAGGTGTGGAGTGGCAACGAATGGATCATACCTCAGTACTGATGGAGTTAGTGACTGAGGTGTAGAGACACATCCAGGCAAAGGTTATCTACATGATTATGTAATGTGGATCTAGCTGAGTCTGTTTGTATGTACCGAGAATAATACAATAGCAGAGCAGCACGCTGATGGAGGGACAGAAACAGGAGACAAGATGACAAGAGGAGGTAACAGCCATGATGCATTGCATGATGAACCCCTGCACAGCGAGCACAAAGCAGCACACTGATGCGGGAGAGTCCAATGCACCTTCATAAGTGGTTCTAGGCTTGTAAATAGTGTGATCTCAGTAAATTCAGACTTTTTGGATGCTGTGTGGATCACACTGGCAATGGGTGGATCTATATTTAGCATAGACCTAAATGTTGGTCTAAATATAGATCCATCCATGGTGAGAGTTACTAACTCGGGAACTGCCGCCAACGGCGGCAAAGACCTTGCTTGTTCAGAACATCTCATAGTGACATTTATGTATTACAAATAGTGAACTGCAAGGAGATGGGAAGGGCACGAGGTATGCTCGAGAGCTACGATCATAGATTGTACAGTATTATTGAGGAGTGATGTCGTTAAGCAGTAGTGAGTTGAAAATCGAGAGCTCACTGTCTAGTTGGCTGGCAAGTGAACGTGAGATAGCAGCAACAAAGTGTTGGTGTGACACACATTTCGATGACATCTCGCAGTTGAGGGATGTCATGATCTCTGTTTTGGACATGAGTTCGAGAGGTGACGGGATGACATACAGTGACGATGTACTGTTTTCTAGGTTGTGTTGGATCATATACATCGTCCAAATCTGCAAGGGGCAGGATGAGTAGGGCCTTTGGTCGGGAGAGAAACAAACAAGACAGCTTAATAAGCGACAGACTAGATCGATTTGGTTTGTAAGGCCTCCCACCATTGCAAGGTTTCCTTGTTAAGACGTTCTAGACGTTCGTCTTCGGCAGTAAGTTGTGGAAGTTGAAGATTCATGAAGATTCTTTTGTCGAAATCATGGAGCAGTCGAACGGTATTCCTTCCTTTGCACCCCCTCCTCCTATCATTCCATCCACCGCTAAGTGCAAGCTCCCTTTCAAATACGAGTCTCCCACCTCCCGTCAGCACATGGCCTAAAAGCACAAGCAAGAAACGGCAACTGTTTCCCTCTTCAAGTCGTTCCGAGTCTCCCCTCCCCTCGTGCTACTGATATGTTTTGTTCATGTGTTTTCACTCTTATCTGGGGCACTCCCAGTCTTCGTCTGTTTGCACTGCAGAGAGGAGGTTTTTTCTCCCATATAGTCGTCCAATGTGAGTGGGAGTGGCAGTCCTCCAACTGACATGTGGTTTTTTTCCTCCTCTCCATTCTAGTTTTCCCGCTGCACTCTGTTGTCATTACAGTACAATCAGTCTTTGCCTATGTATGTCACATTTCATAACCAACCAGTCTCATGCTTTCCTACTAAACCTCCCTGCAACCGAATGGTCTGTCGAGCCATGATGCAAGTCGATGGCGGCCGAAAACGAAACTTAGTGTATAACGCGCCTAGCAGAAAGGCAACTCGATGACAAATACGCCTAGTCTGAGTTTCATGTGTGCTGCAGGAAACCTATGACGCCAACACGATGACAAATGCGCTGACGTACTCTGCAGTTAGCTGTACTGCCCAGAAACCTTGCAAGCAAGGTAATAACTCAACTCGGCTTAGACCTATCCATGCGGAGCTAGCACGGAAACCTTGCAAATCCCAGAACTCACACTTGTTGCGCATTTCTTGCATTTCTTGATGGCCACGTTTTACTGGCACGAGGTAACCTCGCCACTATATAAATATAATAGGGATAGAGACTCGCGGCAGGAATGTCATGAGAATGGAGACTTTGGCCCTGAGAGTGAGTTTCATAATTACTGATATGCTTCCAGCGGATATGATCTTCTGATGGATACATGATCAGCGGAAATTGCCTCCATACAATCATACTCGCGCCATGGCCCTCCACCAAACTTTTTTGATTGCTTTCAAGCAGAATTTGCGGAATGGGTCTATTGGCGTTTCTCGAAATTCCACCCAAAATGTGGGACATGGTCATATCATTTAATCATTCACAGGCAATTCTGAAGTTGGACAGTTTGAAGTTCGATTGAGCGCCGTCCATATCCATTTGCAGTTGAGTTCGATATGATCCGCCTTTGATCCATTGTATTGCCCTTCACCCCTCCATAACTCATTAATCGCCAATGTGAATATCCATCAAGGTTCAATATACCTACATTACCCTCAAAATAAATTATGGGGGTGCATCCAGTTGAATCCACAGGGTCACCATTGGTGCTGACCATGAGATTCTGCACAATTTTCGGAAGCCGGAAATTGGCATCCTGTATATTGGCTTGTTTCCTTTCTAAAATGATTCACAGGAGTGCTAGTGCGTACGCATGGATGATAAGCCACCACCCTGGTTCCCATTACCCAACTCAAAGACCAACAAGCAGCATGCTGAGATGACAGGTTTAGAGCTCCACTTGCTCCTTGGTGGGTAACGACAAGCACACGCTTGCCCTTAATCAGCGCTCCCACCTTTTCGCCGTATTAACTTTGGCGAGCTGAAGTGTGTCTCTACCCAAATGGAGCCACACATTAAGCTTCGCTCTGGCCGGTCACCGTCCATTGGCGACAAGTATGCGGCCGTGAAGCACGTTCCTTATTGTGAAGCTGTTGGCTCGCTGATGTTATGCACCTGCTTCTCCTGCTTCCTAGCAACCATACTATGCCCTACTGGGATGCCGCAAGGCCGAGGCTACTGATCATGGATGGCAATAGGATTCGAATAATTAATTTTCTTCCTGCTAACCTATGTGCCTGGACAGCGTGCCACCTTTTGTGCAGGGAGTATTATGCTGTTTGTTCCCATCGCAGGAACCATTCTGCCATTGGAAGTAGACGCTGGAACAAAAACAAATGATTGTGTAAGTCGCAATTTATGAAACCTTGCAAGTATTTATCCGTCATTTCTGTTGCAATCCTTTTCGCATTGCGGGCCATTGCCAGCGTTTTGGAGAGAGAATGAGTGTATGAATATCAATTGTTGAGTGCTCCCACCCCCTATTCATCGCTCTTGCATGACTTTCACATGTTCCCTTAAACACAGAAATTTTACCAGCCTGGTGATTATGACCTTTGGCATCGGGCAGCCTGTGTTGGTGTGCATACTTTGTACTCCTCCATCCGAATGCGAATCTTGTCCTCCACAGAACGGTGCCAAACTCAGCCCAGGCAGTATGTTCTGATCATAGAAACGATTCTGCCATTGAAAGCAGACCCCTGGAATGATTGTCATATCAGCTTTATGAAACGTCACTCTTGCAGTGGTCCGTGGTCCATCACATATTCTCATGCCGCCATTTTGTTGAATCATCCGATCAATGATAAGGTGACGAATGCACAGCCTCATTCGTAATAAACCATGGTCTCACCACCAGTACACTCCTTAAATGACAGGGACTCCCACTGGGTTCCCTATCTGCTGTTCCGTTTCCTCGCATGGCGGTGATTTATAAGGTCTGGCACCAAGCAGCCCTGTATCGGTGCCCTCACACTTTGTACTTGCTTTCATCAGACATATGCTCCCCACACCCAGATGCAACTTGTGTCCTCCACAAAGCAGTTCCATACACGAAGGCGATCTCGGGCCTGAGGGTGTAAGCAAGATTCTCTTACATCCCATTACACTTAGTATGCATGGCCTCGACAGATTATGCAAAGCGTTGCAGGTTCAGGGTTTGTCAATGCGTATGCACCCCTCATCTACACGCTCCCCCTGGCTTCCTTCCAAACCACACTTTGCCGTGAAATGCACAGGTTGTATGGCACGCCTTCGGTATCGTTTCCATTTTGTTGTGGCTTTCATTATCTGATATTCTTCCCGCAGGGTGACGTCATCCCTCCAACAGAGATCTATGATTGGTCGGCTGAAATGGATCCAAACAATATCACAGTAAGCGAGACGTGCGTTTTCTTGGAGTGGCACGCTCATTAATTCCAACTATCTATCGGACATGCAAACATACAGGCACCGAAAGCTGCGCAGCTAGACGGGGCATATTCCCATTTACATACGACCACCGTCCAGGTCAAGGATTCGTCCTCGCTGAAGGAACATTGCCAATGGGCAGTGGGAACCGCGGAGTGTGGCACCGAGATGCTATGTGGTGCTCGAATCGCATATCACAATGTCCCTGAACATCTCAGGGAACATGGCATTATGAAAAGGCGTCGCAAGGAAGTGATCATATGCTTGTGGCATGGCTGCGATCAGGAGGTGGGAAGGAAGAACATTTCCCGTCATGTGCGAGAATGCCACTTGAACTCCCGAAGACACAGAAAGCGCCCTTCTCGAAACTAAGCCAGGTCAGATTCACGCTATTGAAGTGACGACGAACGACTGGGCTTTTTGTTATAGTTGTGAACACGGCCAACTATTCCGCAGTGACACGTGTACGATACTTCAATCTTCAGTTGTGTATTAGTAGATTTACCAACCATCTGGAATGATCGTCACAGGAACTTTCTTCTGTAATCTCTGTATACTTCTTTGATTCTCGCTGAATCTGTAGTTTCCATGGGTAAATCAAGCAGGGAACCTAAGTGCACATTGCGTTGAGCCTTGATACATGACAAATCTGCGGTATTGTCGTGAACTGTTACCTGGTTCCGTAATTCCGCCCACTTCATCAGGGCGGAAACATTCCTTTCCTAGACAGCCTTTCTTAGTACCACTTCAGACCATGATCAGCCTCGCGGTGATCAAGGACAGTCACCGTGAATCGCAAGACCGTTTTCTCGCCCGATATTCCTTGCGTTCACAAGTAGCTTGAAAGGAAGGCCAAGGCCATTCTGGGTTAGCTCCAGATCACTCTTGTGGGAGAGATTCCGAGCTCGGCTAGGGTTACTACCTTGCTGGGTTTGTATGCCTGATAATTGGCGTTGCTGGCTTCCCGAGCAGGGAAGTAGACTATTTGAATGACACTCCATCACTTTTGGCGAGCTTTGAATCAGCCTCGTGCGGAAATACCACTAGGATACTGTCTGCACTGGCCTATATGCACCTTGTAAAAAATCCGCACGAGGTGAGCGGTACATGAGAAGGTGACATACAACGATCTTATACTCGACTCGCTCTTTGCTATCTTCAACGCATGTGCAACGGAGTCAGCGACGATCTGGGTGATCATGATATAGGTGCAGAATCATCCCTTTCCTAAACAGTGTTTTGAAACAGATCCATCGAACTTGAATGGACCCTTCTTAGTAGTCGCCCCACCTTAAACGGAAATGGTAATGGTTGCTACGCTTGCCAGCGGCCACAACTCGACGGTCAAGCTCTCAAACCTCACAGGAAAACTTCCGTGCTCGATCCGGACAAGGAACGTTCCGTTGTCGGGTTGACTATCAGTATTGCCGACTTCTAAAGTAGGCAAACGATGTCGTGGAATGTGACTTGCAGAGCTTCGGTCCAGCTTCGTCGTTTGGGAGGTACGGTAAAAAATGATCTTTGACACCATTTGCCTGCCAGTGTGCATCATACAAGGCATAAATATTATCAGGTAGGGTCATTACGATCAAAAAGCCTGGCACTGGCCACGTCACTTCGAGTGATTCGTTTGAATATTGGCGCCAAGGGTGGAACGTGGATAACGAAAATACGGCGAACCGTCTGGTCGTGAGAATTTCAGACTCCGACTGATGCATTCTCTAGGGTTAGGTTTTATTGTAGGTCGATGGTGCATGGTAATGGCCATACCCATCGAGCACTCAGGATGTTGATGGTGTCAAGACCGTGAGTATACCCACACATCTGATATATTTTTCGTACTTGAGGCGGGCGAGGGAGTGTGCTACTGTAGGCGAGGACGGCAGTGAAGCACATTGACCCAACGTGATAGTACACCAAAGGAGCTGGATGAGCCGGGACGAAACGAGATTGATCCAGAGGGTTCCCTGCGTGGTCCAGAACATCCAGAGGACGACAGGGAGTAGCGCCTTGACGACGCGGAGATGCAATCGCGAGGTATCGACCTAGGAGGGCCAACAGGCGATCTACTGTAGGTGAATTAGCGAACCGGATCGAGCTGGAACGTAACGAGCACATACCATAGACTTCCCCAAACGTCCCTGAATGTCTCACAGGTAGCACGAACGGCTGCGTTGTTGACCCGAACATGCATTGTCGAGGTATTGAGCCAAGCGGTCATCTAGGTGAAAAGGTCAAGTTAGCAACCAACGGGGACGAGGGGACTTACTAGAGCGTCATAGACAAGTTCCCCAGTGTCCCAGGATGTCCCAAGGTCAATGGGAACCGGTGCGACGATGACACGAGTGCACAACGTCGAGTTGGATTACCAGACTCAGGAAGGCCATTTGGGCGACCTAATGGAGTCAGTGAAGCCAAGACCGCCAGGACGCAAATTGCATGAGGCAGTCAGAACGTTTCCAGGTCGTTGAGGACACGCGCGTCGACGATCCAAACGCACCAGGTCAGGGTACAGGTTGTGGCCATCACGGTAGAGTATAATCGAGTTACAATAAAACCTAATCCTAGAGATTCATCAGTCTGGAAGCCGACTGGCAATTTGAACCGTCTTTGGCGAGTCAGCCGGTGGTACTAGTACAATGACCAGCCTGAGATACCTCCTTGGAACGAATCCAATATATACACATGGCCTTTTTAGTGATTCTACAATTTATCCTATGCTCTCTACATTTTGACGCACATCCAGTTGCTGCCATCCTGATATCCGATTTTAACTCAAACGCCCGATTCCACTCACCGGCCCTTGCGCTGAACACGTCATTGACCCTCGCAAAGTACCTCGGCTGCGCGTCCAACACCTCAGCTTCACTTTCTCCCAACGATGTGAGTGTGTAGACGATGGAGACAATGAGAATGGTTTAGAAAAGAAAAACGATTGTGAAAAGAAAAGTTATCTAAATTACATAGCAGGCTACGAAGTACATTCTGTCGTGGCCAAAACAAGGCCCAAAGAGAGCCCTGATGTATTCGAGGGGATTAGAAGGAGAGGGCGGAACGGGCCGCACACGAGGCCGGATGGATTAGAGGGGAAAGGCTCGAGGCACTGACAAGGGCGGAATGGGCCTCGAGGCGCTGTCAGGGTCAACAGCTCGAAGGGAGTGGCTGCGGTATCGCAGTGCTGATCTGCGGCAACGACGAGACTGTGTACATGGTTGTACACGTGTAAGGCTTTGTTCCTTCAGCACGAGGGAACGAGTGTGGGTTAAAGGGGGGGCCAAGAGCTGTAAACGGAAGGAGTTAGAGATGAGGGCGATAAAAGATAAGGGACCGTCAAAGCCGTCGAGTGCGTCATTTCGTTTCGGAACGTTCCGCGTTCCTTACACACGATCATCACAGACTTGGGCCTGTGCCACAGGAAGGTCATTTGGCGGAGCCCATACATCTTCGTCTCCGAGACGGATTAGCCGGCGCACTGTGTCTCGGATTTGCGAAGGTGAGACGCAGGCAACCCACGGCATACCCTCTGGGGGTGTAAACCCCAGGGCTGCAACTCTCACTTTGGTCGTGGAGCCTTCAGAACCATGCCGTAGAAAGATCGGGGACGTGTCAAAAGGAATTTTTCAAGGCGAACGAGAGAGCGCAATAATGTGGGTGATATGCAATGTTGATCCCGGCTGGTCCACGAGCTCGGAGCTATAAGAGGCGAGCGTCTCCGCGGAAGCCGCATTGTGAGCACCGTCTACTAAAACAACTGACGG
>JBBPLZ010000490.1:0-10736 GCA_038090055.1 Hemileccinum hortonii | reverse complement strand
AAATCCCCTCGTCTCCTCAGGTCAACCCCTACTGGCCTCCAATTCTTCCTCAACTCTTTTCTCCTCCTCTAGCAGGGGAGGATCCACAGCCCTTCCAGTGGAACATGCCAATCAGCACGTCTCCTCTCTTCAATCAACCCCTGGAACAGGGACCACTACCTCCGCTTCCAACCAACAAGGAAATCAACCTCCTCTACAAGTACTTCACCGCAGGAGAGGGAGGCGTGGACTATGAGTTTGTCCACCACATCCTGAAAGAACACACGAAGGGTCAAACTCTCAAGAAACTGCTGATGTTGCATTGGGAAACCCAGCAAGATTGCTGGAGATACAATGTGCTAGTGGATATCAGGTTCCTAGCTCACCATCAATGCAACGAAATCGTAGACATCGGGCTTCATCGGCTCTTATTCCAGACTCCATACCAACTCCCCCTCCTTCATCTCATGTTCGATCGCACAGAGGCAGTCAAAATCCATCCAGGGATTCAAGAGGACCAGGTACTCCGCCCATGGTATCGTCCTCAACAACCCACAATCGCACTACCATTGATCCTCAGTCACTCTCCACATCAAGTCTTCCCTTTTTTTCTTCATCCAATTGAAACCAATGCTAAATACACAAATTCGAATGAGAAAGAGGAGATAGAGTATCAATGGGCACAAGGTTTTTTCCACTCTGTCAATGGTCTTGCCTACTTTGACAAGACACTTGCACAAATATATGAAGCTGCAGGATGGGCTTTTCCAGTTGACACGTATGAGCAAACAGTCAAACTGAGGGTACATGGTCAAGGATTCGAGATTTTCAGGTGCGACATCTTCCCTCCATCTTATCCTAACATCATCATAATCAAGTCACACATTCTGAATCAGAAGATCTCGGAAGAAGATTGGGTTTGGTGTCCCATGAAAAACGCAAATATGGAGAGAAACACCAACTGGACATTGGAGGAGCACAACCATTTTTATGGTATGGACACGATTTCATGGAACTACTTTTTTGATTGTCATTATCACCATTTACTTATTCTTAATCCTGTTCAAAAGGAAATTTACTATAGAACACGATCCTTGTTGAGCCTGGTTAAACCAGGGTCAGCTGACGAGCAGTTCATTTTCAATGTCCTTTCAGGACACTTGGCAGAAGTTAACCGAAAATGAATAAGAGCTGCTGCGTCAGAAGGAGAACGAAAATGCAGACTTTGCGATTCTATTTAGTTCTTCTTCTTTTTCTTCTCTTCTTTCTCTTCCTATTCATCTTTCTTGGATCATAGAAACAAAATATGAAACCGTGTATCAAAAGGATCTGGCTAAAAAACAACAATACAAATTGTTCCTAGACCTTAATGCCTACGCTGACAGTGTAGAGGAGATTGTACTGCCATACATCTCTCACAATCATGAGTATATCTTTATTGCACAGGATCATACTATACCAAATCCACATTATTTCCCCACATTTCATTTCAATAATTTCATTTCGCTTATTCTTGATCCATTACAATACAAACCATCATTACCAGATGATGAGACATTTACCAAAGAGGAACGGCACCTCTATTGGAAAATCAAAATGGAAAGATCTCAGATCTTATCAAAATGGCAACGGAGATTTTGCATATGGCAGTGGAACAAGCACATCAATCAACAACACTCTTCTGAATATGGATATGTTCCTCCTTTTTCCCTTATCTCTCATCTCTATAATGATCTTATCATCAACGAAGGTTTTCCTGATCTAGAACCTTTCCTCTAAATGGCTGCTATCAACATTTCCCCCAATCTCAAAGCCAACAACACCATACTTGGACGAATTCCTATTCTAACAGGTCCAATGAACTATTCCATCTGGAGTGTTCATGTCCAATCTGCCCTGGAATCTATGTTTGTCTGGGGCTTCATTGATGGATCCATCCTTCACAGCACAACCCTTGCTGCTGATCAAGACAAATGGATCGCAATCGATAGACGCGTTTGTGGTATCATCGCAAACACCATTAACAATTCCCTTCTTCACAATGTTTCTTACAACTACATTGCTAATCAAGTTACTGGCGAACAGAATCCTTCAGTTGCCAAGGCCATCTGGGACAAGATGGTTCTTCTCTTTGGCACAACTGGTCTCTCTGGCCAGTTCCTTCTCTTTTACCAAGCACTCAGATGCTCAATTCATCCTCATCAAGCTCAACAAGACATAGATGAAATCAGTCGTCTCTTTACCATGATGACCACAGCTGGTCTTCAATTCAACAAATCTTTCCGAGCAATGTTCTTGCTCTCTTGCCTTCCAGACTCTTTCTTCTCTTTCATGTCAACGGTTACTCAAACCACGGATCAAGCGCAATTCATAGTTGATACTATAACCTGAAAGATCTTATCAGAGGTCCAACTCATAGGGACTAGACAACCATTGCGCTCCCACATTTCTAATGTGGAGAATGAATCTGTGAGCCAAATCAACTGCACTAATGTGATTCAATGTGGACCTCCCAAAACTAATCAATGGAAATGTCCACAGGGACCTTCTGCACCCTATCAGAACTTCAGATCGAATCAACCTTCTTGAGGTCGTGGAGGCTTCCACCCCAACTTCGGAAAGAGACCAGTCCCTCCTATTAATCAGGATAAGGACTATAAACGCAATGCTTTCCAACAGCGTCAGCAGAAGAAAGGAAACGGGAAAGGCAAAGGTAAAGGAAAGGCTTCACAGTCTTCCTCCAACCTTTTCGAATCTAGCTTCGTTCATGAAGCTACCATGGATTGGAATGGAGAAATCCTAAACGAAGCGCCTCCTATGTCTCCTATCCATGAGGAAAGTTTGCAAGCAGCTTGGTCTCAATATGACAATGAGATAGCCAATGAGGACCCTCAATGCTTTGAGGAAATTACCGAGGGAACTAACTTCAATAACTGGGAAGAAGGTGCTATGAACACAGGTATAGATATTGCAGAACCATCTAATTCCTTTTGAGCCTGCTCCATCTAATGTCGCAATAGAAGGAGTTGGACCATCTAAGCGATGAGACCCTATACTGCTTAATTCTAAGCGAGACAAGAAAGGAAAGAAAAAGATGATGTTCTCACTTGGGGGTTTAATTTCGGATAACAATCATTTCTCTTCAATCGATCGAGCTTTACCCGATCCACCCATTCCTTATACTCATACTCCTGAAGTTCATGCTTCCGCCTGCCCTACAATATACGGCAGAGATCCTTTTATACCAGATAGCAGAACACATGAAGGAGTTGTACCAGTTTACTGAGATTACTATTCACACCAGGAATGTTTACCTTACGATAGAGGAGAGGAAAACCTGTTATAGTTCGTGTCCAACTCATATGATTTTCACTTTTTCTTACCCTACACTTCACTCATATCCCATGATCCCTGAGCACTGTTTTACCATTAGTCATCCTTCCAAAGTCACATGATCAGTGCACATGACTGCAGGAAACATCACCTGACCTGAGGCCTAGACCATGACATCATTATGATGTCACGCCTCATGGACAACTTCTTTCTCTCATGTTCATGCTTCTTTTATTCTATAACCTTCCCTCATGTTCCCTCGCATTCTACCTCTCACACCTGCCCTGAAGTCGTCCACACCTATATAAACCCAACCTTACTCTCCATAATTTCCCAGTCCTGTTCACTTGTATTCCTCCCTTCCTCATAGGGACCTTGTACACTTGAATACCATTCTTCCTTTCCTCACCAGCCTAGTCCTTTGTCAAAGGACAACTCGTATGCTTCACCTCGTAACCGTTATTCTTCCGATCCCTGCCACAAACATCGTCTTCGCTGTCTCGCTCATCTACTCTACTTGTCATCGTCGTCTCTACGTATTCTATCAACTCCTCCAGCCTGTGTTCTAGAGGTTGTCGTCATTGTTGGTTCAAGGCCGTTAACACTTGAACAGGACTCCCCAAAGCCTGACAATGCTTAGTCCCGCTTCCTCCTCATCGTATGCCACGGTCTTCTCGTATTGACCATTACTTCCATCGCAGACAAGCCACTGCACTCACCTTTTACCAGTTGAACGTTCCCGCCCCCACACCTGTAGAATTTGATCCCAACGACGACTGGGATCCAGAAGAACTAGCTGCCGCTCGTCGTCAAGCCGCTCCCCGTCATCATCATCCTTGCCATATTTATCAGCAGGACCCCCGCTACCTCCGTTCAGAATATCACCCAGGTTGGGACATCAATTGTCCTAATCTTTCAGTACTCCACCCCCGCATCGTCCTACACCGAAACTGGTACCCGTTCTTCTAAATTCCCAGAGCATTTTTGGAAGATAGAATGCAGTAAGGATGTCAGGAGAACCCGCCCCTATAACATGGCAGGACATCCTGAACCAATTTTCCTTTTTATCTAATATGATGCAGCAACAGTAACAGCTGCAACAACAGTTTATCAACACCACCACCACCACTGCAGCCACTGCTACTCCCGCCCCTGCTCCCATCATCGCGCCACCTCCTTCTTCCTACAAAGCATTTGCCAATCCAGGCACTTGGGACGGAAATTGCTCCACCTTCTGTAATTGGTGGACCAAGGTCACCGCATGGACACAGTGCCAGTCCATGCTAACATGTAAACAATCAACGGTTGTCATTCTCCTGTGCATGGACAGCAAAGCTGCAGACTTTGTGTGAGTTACCCTCCAAAAGTACATGACTAAGGAGGATAACAAGATCACCGATGCGGAAAAGGCCAACATCTGGCTCAAGTGGTCCTCTCTCAAAAGGACAGTAGAGAGCCACTTCCGCATTGATGTCGTCGCAGAAGAAAGTTACTGAAAGCTGATAACGCTCAAACAAGGAAGTATGCCCATTGAGGTGTACACACAACAATTCGAGCTCCTTCGTGCCGATGCTGATCTTCCCAAGGAACAAGTGCTTTGTCTGTACAAGGAAGGTATAGACTACCAAATTTATGTGCAGATATCCCTCCGAGACCCCACCATCGACAACACCCCCAACAAGTGGCAAGAAGTTGCCATATCAATCGGCAAAATCTTTAACCAGATGCGTTTGGAACGCACGCATCTGACGACTAATCAATTCCAACCCCATTCCAATCAGTTCACCGAAACGGGTACTCAGCCAGGCCAAGAGGCCCCAATGGACATGCATGCCATCCAACCAGGCAAGGAGACACGCTCCTGTTACAACTGCAATGAGGTAGGACACCTATCTCGCAATTGCATCAAACCTCGCTGTCAACGAGGACAACCACAGTTTAACCCACTTACAGGTTGTACCACCTATCCGCCCCCTTGCACTCAAACTCGGGAGATCACCACTCCCTCTACCAGCAAACAAGGTTCCGGAAATCCTCCGTGGATGACCAAAGAGGCCCAGGCCTATTACTATGACCTCTTTGAGGCTTGTGCCCACCAAATGGTGGCTGATGGACTAAAAGATTCAGGAAAAGGGAAAGCCGAGTGAACCTGGGAGGTGTTTCCTCAGCTATGAACTATACGCATGTACTTTCTCCTTATTCTACTTCTCTTTCTCTTTCTTCTAATCGGTTCTCTGTTCTTGATGTTGAAGGGGTGATGGACGATGACATAGTTGATGATGCATCGAACTTTGTTTCTACTTACGTATCACAGTCTGACAAGGCATCTCATTTGAGCACAGCACCAGACTCTAAAAAAGGTGTGCTTAATTCCTTGTTAAAAGAAAAAATATCTTTGTCTCCTATTTACAAATCCTCCTATGCTTCATTCTCGCACATTGAACCATCTACCTCTCAAGGAGGAGAACTTGACATTCTCACTAACGTCTCTTTTCAGAAAAATGACGAATGGCACGAATGTGCTACCAAAGCGCTTCTCAACTCAGGAGCAGTTCAAACCTTCATCAATGAAAAATGGGTAAAAAGCAATGGTATCTCTATGTCTCCTCTCTCTAACACTATTGCCATCACCAATGCTGATGGCACTGTTTCCAAACATGGACAAATTACTCACTATGTCTCTATTATACTGACATTTCAAGGACATTCCGAAGGAGTCGATGCGCTAGTCGCAACTCTCGGAACTCATAATATCATTCTAGGTTTTGATTGGTTCCGTCGTCACAACCCTCTCATAGACTGGGAGGACAAGACCATTACCTTCTCTCATTGTACTCACAACTGTCGTGCCACTAATGCCCCACAGTTAATCAAAGACATCTGGAATGTCAACATTCGTTCCATTGAGGAGGGACTCACCAACAAAGTTCCCAAGCAATACCACACCTTCCTCGACGTATTTAGCAAAGAAGAATCAAAATGTATGCCCATCCACAAACCCTGGGACCACGATATCAATCTCAAACCTGACTTTGTGCCCAAGAAAGGACGAGTCATTCCACTCTCTGACAAAGAAATAGACAAAGTCCGTAACTTTATCACTAGCGAACAAGAAAAGGGTTATATTCGACCCTCTAAATCCCCTCAAACCGCACCCGTCTTCTTTATTCCCAAGAAAACTGGAGAAAAATGCCTCGTTATGGATTACTGCTATCTAAATGAGGGTACAATAAAAATTTCATATTCCCTTCCATTAATCTCTTCTCTAGTTGATCACCTCAAAGGCGCTGACAAATTCACATGCCTCGATCTGCAATGGGGATATAACAACATTCGTATCAAGGAAAGCAACGAATGGAAAGCCGCCTTCGTCACACCACTCGGGGCTTATGAACCCATTGTTATGTATTTTGGTATGACTAATTACCCACCAACATTCCAACAGATGATGAACGACATATTCAATGACATATATGCCATTGTCATCATCTATCTGGATGACATGTGCATTTTTACCAAGGGAAAATCTGATGATGACCATTCAAAAGTTGTCATGGAGGTGTTGCAGCACCTGCGTGACAACGACCTCTATGCTAAACCTGAAAAATGTGTATTTAACGCTGACGAAGTTGACTTCTTAGGCATGACCATATTGAAAAACAGGGTTGGCATGCAATCCAAAAAAGTCGACGCAATCCTTGACTAGCCGGCCCCCACAAAATTAAAACAACTTCAATCTTTTCTTGGCCTTTGTAACTATTATCGTCGATTTATTAACAGTTTCGGACAGATCACACGCCCCTTTAATGATCTTACCAAGAAGGGTGTTACGTATGTATGGGGAGAGGCCCAACAAACAGTGTTTGATACGCTCAAAAAACAATTCACAACAGCCCCTCTCCTCGCTTTCCCTGATTCTTCTAAAGATATGCGTGTTGAAACAGACGCAAGCGACATTGCCACTGGGGCTGTTTAATCAGTCCTGGGGGAGGATAAGTTATGGTGCCCCTGTGCATTCCTTTCTCACTCACTCACCCCAGTGGAGAAAAACTATCTTGTTTATGATAAAGAGCTATTAGCGATTATACACACTCTTGAGGAGTGGTGTCATTATCTTATTGGAAAAACTAACTTTGAAATCTGGACTGATCATAAAAACCTCAAGTATTGGAAAAAACCACAAACACTGTCCAAACGTCAAGCTCGCTGGCACAAATTATTACAGGAATTCAACTACACCCTTATTTACAAACCTGGTTCCACCAACGGCCACGCCGATGCCCTCTCCTGCCACCCGACCATGGTGATGCCATTGACAATCTCAATGAAAACATCACTGTCTTCCTCTCCACCGTCATCCAGGTCGCTAATTTATCTATCCCCATTACGCTTACCTCCAAGGACGCGCACATCCCTACCAAGGGCTTTGATGCAGCGGCCGGTTTCAACCTCTACTCCACCATTGATCTTGACATCCCCATCCATGACCAATCCCTTATCCCCACCCATGTCAAGATTCAACTCCCTATCAGCACATATGGGAGAATTGCACCTCGCTCAGGCCTCACCTTCAAACACAAAATCAATGTCATGGCTGGAGTCATTGACGCCAATTATAGGGGAGAAATCGGTGTAATTCTCTTCAATCACTCCTCAATCCCCTTCCATATAAAAAATGGCGATCGCATCGCTCAACTAATTATTGAAAAAGTAGAAAACCCCATACTCACAGAAACCAAGGCTCTTGATGAGTCTCAACATAACAATAAAGGTTTTGGCTCTATGGGAGTCCAAGCCATCTCTTCTACAACTCTCACTCTGAATTTTGACACTAAATTACGCTTTGAATCAGCCAAGATGAACGTTGATGCGATCAACAAATACAAATACTACGCTGAGGAAAAACTTTTCAAATCTTCTCATGGCATCGTTTTCATGCCCCCTTGCCTCCGAAATGAACTTATTTCTCTTTTTCATGATTCCCCTGTATCCGGTCACCTTGGCTGTGACCATACCATCTTTTCATTAAACAAGTTTTACTGGTGGCCAGGAGCTGCTAAAGACATTGCCAACTACATAGACCACTGCCAGGTGTGCTCCCTCATGAAGAGATTGTCAAAGCCACTGGCAGGAAAACTTATGCCCCTTCCCACTCCCCCTCATCCTTGGGTTGACATATCTATCAATTTCATTACAGGTTTTCCCACCTCTAACGGGTACGATGCCATTGGTGTCGTCGTTGATTGCTTTTCCAAAGAAATCATTCTTTTCCCCTGCCATAAAATCACTTCTTTTTTGGATTTAGCTGTGTTATTTAGAGACCACGTATGGTGTTCTCACAGACTCCCCTCTTCCATAGTGTCAGACCAAGGCCCTCAGTTCGTCTTGGAATTCACAAAGGAGTTGTGCAAGGTCTTGGGCATTTCTCAGAAACTCTCTACTGCCTACCACCCACAAACTGATGGCCAAACAGAGCGTGTCAACCACGAGATTCTCGCCTATCTGCGAGCGTACATTGCAAAGAAGCAGGATTCATGGGCATCCCATCTCAAAATGGCGCAATTCGTCCACAATGCCTCCCTCACTACCGCAACCAGCACCTCCCCTTTTTCTGTCACGCGTAATTATCAGCCCTGTCTCAGGGTTGAACCTTCCTCCTCTATTACCCCTGGGGGGTCATCCGCTAATGCTATGGGCAAGGACCATAACGAAATCTTTGCCATTTTGCAGAAAACCCAGGATTGGATGTCCCACATACAAGAATCCAAACGCTCCTCTGCTCCGTCCTATTCTATCGGTGATCTCGTGTGGCTATCCACCGAGCATCTCTCTCTCCCATATCCCATGCATAAATTAACACAAAAGTTTATCGGCCCCTATCATATCACTGCCCTCCTCCCTAATGCTGTCACCCTTCACCTCCCTTCTCACATCTCCATCCATCCCACCATAAATATCTCCCGCATAAAACCCTATAAAGCCCCGCTGGCTGGTCAACCAGTATTTAAACCTGACACCATCACCGTGACTGAAGATCGGCATGAAGAATATGAGATCGATTTTATTGCCGCATCTCGTCTTCATCACGGAAAACTCCAATATCTCATCCACTGGAAGGGTTGGGATGAAGTCGACCATACTTGGGAGCCAGCCATTAACTTAACACACGCGCAGGATGCCATCGCTGAATTCCATCGGTCTCACCCTAATGCTCCTCAACCTATCCGCTCTATCTCCGAGACCAACTTCCTTTCCTTATTCCGACCCTTTGGACCCTCCTATACCGAATTCACAGACTCGAGATTGGACCTCGAATCTAGTGAATGGGGGGTAATGTTATAGTTCATATCCAACTCATACGATTTTCACTTTTTCTTACCCTACACTTCACTCATATCCTATGATCCCTGAGCACCGTTTTACCATTAGTCATCCTTCCAAAGTCATGTGATCAGTGCACATGACCGCGGGAAACATCACCTGACCTGAGGCCTAGACCATGACATCATTATGATGTCACGCCTCATGGACAACTTCTTTCTCTCATGTTCGTGCTTCTTTTATTCTATAACCTTCCCTCATGTTCCCTCGCATTCTACCTCTCACACCTGCCCTGAAGTCGTCCACACCTATATAAACCCTACCTTACTCTCCATAATTTCCCAGTCCTGTTCACTTGTATTCCTCCCTTCCTCATAGGAACCTTGTACACTTGAATACCACTCTTCCTTTCCTCGCCAGCCTAGTCCTCTGTCAAAGGACAACTCGTATGCCTCACCTCATAACTGTTATTCTTCCGATCTCTGCCACAAACATCATCTTTGCTGTCTCACTCGTCTACTCTACTCCTCATCGTCGTCTCTATATATTCTATCAACTCCTCCAGCCTGTGTTCTAGAGGTTGTTGTTGTTGTTGGTTCAAGGCCGTTAACAAAACCTAGATACCTTCTACAATAAAAAGAGCAATAAATACCTTATCTATTATATTAAAGCCTTTGTGCTTCAAGATGATTCAACTAAATCTGAGTTTAGCAAAACTCATTGGATGATTGACAGCGGATGTACTGATCATTTATCACCATTCCTAGACGACTTTGTTCATCTAGATAATCAAATCAGATCAGCATCTGTCGCAAATGAGAACAAAGTTTCCATGCATGGTCCAGGTGCTATCCTGGTACAACAAATAAATGGTGGCTTCAACGCACCACCAATTAAACTGGAGAACATGTGGTACACTCCTAATGCATCACATAGACTATTATCGGTTCCATCCTTAATAAACCATGGCTTTCGTTGCGAGATTAACAAATCTGGATCTAGGATCTGGAACAAAAGAGGACGCATGGTAATACAGGCATCTGCCTTATCACCTGCTAACAATCTCCACTGGTTTCAGTCAGCAACGATTACTCCAGATTCAG
>JBBPLZ010000488.1:0-10751 GCA_038090055.1 Hemileccinum hortonii | reverse complement strand
TTGATTTTGTCAACAAAGTCCAACCAGGTGTCCATGGAGACAGTGCCAGAGACAGTATTGATCCTGGCAGCGTGGAAGGTAGTTGCCCAAGTGTGGGCCAATCCTTTCATCATGAACAAGAGGATGAAAGCGATTTTCTTTGCCTCAGTGTTATACACATTGGCATTGGTTGAGAGGTAGAAAAGGCAGGAATTAAACCATGCCTGGTACTTGGCGAAGGAGCCATCATATTCTGAGGGGGAGTTGAGCTTGAGCTTGACTGTTTTGCCAAAGACATAGTTGTTGAAGGCGGGGGCAGGGGCGGGGGCGAAAGTGAAGGTGAGGGGTTTCGTCTGAAGGATGACATGGGAGTTCAAAGAGGCGGAGCTGAGTCCTGGTCTTCGTCAGTGGAGTCGGGGGCGATGACAGGAGGTGGACACCATGTGGCAGTCCAACGAGGATCTCGGTAGAGGTTGTGAGACAGAGTGGTTCAGTGATATGGCTTATGTGGTAATAGCTGTGAAGGAAGCAGCTTAGTTCTTTTGTTACGCTTGGTCTGGGTAGGAGTGAGCATAGCCTTGGATAACTCCTAGTTGGCTAAAGGCAGATGCGAGGAGTGTCGGGATGATGCTGACAGGGTGTTCAGCGATTAAGAGTCAAAGAATGAGTCCTGGGTGGGAGGTTGCCCAGCGATGAGATCAAGGAGTTCAGAGATAGTCCAATTAATATGGAGGACAAGGATGCAATCGCGAAGATGAGAGTCGATGCGTCAAGAGGGTCAAGGGTGAGGGACTAAGGGTATATTTCCAAGGAGAACTAAGCTAAGGGACAGGTACGCGACACAAGGGTTTATATACCTAAGGGGAGTGCGCACGGACCTAGCTATGTAATCAGGGTAAAGGGCATACTTGGTAAGTGCCAAGAGAATTAGTAATGCCAAGCAAGGGAAGTGTGACTCAGAGTGAGTCATGCGCGATGAGATATGACTCGACGTGAGTCAAGATCTGAAACAATGGTATGAGCGATGACAGCATGAGAAAGGTGAACCTGATGGAGTTACCATGGAGTGCTAGTCATCATGAGACAAGGAAGACAAATGCATATGATGGTGGCACAAGAAAGATGAACCTGTAGGTTATCGTGGAGTGACTACCATCGTTAAAGAAAAGAATAAGCGGAAAAAGACATAGCGGATGACAAAGCATAGGGAATCATAACACAAAGCATTGTGTCATCATCATAGTGTAAGTTCATTGCTTACCCTTTGCACAATGTTTCTGTTTACTGAATACTGACTAGGTACCTTATCATCCCTATCTTAGCACCCAGTTTTCAGCTGCATTTGATGCTTATCTCAAGATTCTTGCACAAGTAGAACAAAGAGTCAATATGGCATTGACATGTAATACTCCCAATTGACGAATGCGGAATGCTTGCCCTGCCTGCTTCTACAAACTCAAAGATGAACTGCTGCTTGAGTTCTCTTATCTCATGAGCATCAACAGCAATAACAGCCTGAAAAGATGGCATTCTCCAAACATGTCACATATTGATTCTTGAGAGCTGCACTCTGACTATTGGATTAGCTGGCAAGACATCGATTGTTTCAAGGATGAGATAAAGGTGCGAGTGGTCTATGGGGTTGTGTCTTACCACATTATTCTGTTAATCAGTTCTCAGCCTGCATCTTGTCCATGCACTGATGATTGGCAGGATGTTGAAGACTCTGATTCCAGTGTGATGCATTGTATTGAGTGTTGGAGAAATGCTGGCTTAGAAGAATGGAAAAAAATGTTCAAGACCTTCAACAAGTCAGGCATTTTCATTGCTTGCTGTCATCATTGCTTTGTGCTTGTGGCATGTGATATGGTCCAGAGTGGTGAATTGTGAGTAAATACCATTTATGAGATCACATTATTTACTAGGTATGGCATAGGGCAAAATATCCATTGGCAGTCATTGATTGCTTGCTTGCCATGTATGGATCTGATGGTGGGCTCACATATGACATCAGTTGTGCATTTGCCACAACCCTTACTGGTAGTATCCTTGGACCCTGCACTTGTTCTCTCAATTTATCCTTAATGATTGGTGCTTTCCACAGACATGCCCACAACTGCCAATGCCAACTGAGGTGGCATCCAATGTACATTCCTGGAACAGGACATACTGAAGGTGAAAGCTGTGAACATGTGTTCTCAGCATCAAATGTACTTGCATGGGATACACAACATGCCAGTTCTTTCCATTGACATCAAGCTATTGAACAACACTTTGCATTCTGAAACATGGACAAATATGCCACATTGAGTATGATCCTTCTATTTGTCTTTCATCATTCCTTATGTGTCATAGATTCTTTCTTATGAAACCATTATTGCAAAGCACTGAAAACGGTGCAAATGCTAGAGGCTGAGCTCTTGGTTATCCAGAATGAGCTGAATCTCACTGACAATGACCTTTGACAATTTCATGAGGCTGAAAAAAAGTACTTTTCAGAACTCAAGGAACAGCCACATAAAGAGTATCTGAAGATTCAGTATGTAGAAATGTTGGATGAATTGATGGAGTGCCAGCAAGCGCTTCAGTTCTGCTTGGCATCCAATGCTGCTTATGATGTAAGAAACAAATAGGAACAAGCTCATGCAACCACCAACAACACTTGTAGCCATGTGGCACAAGATCAAATTTTTCTCACCATCTTCTGTGCTCATAAGTGCACTGACACTGCTTATGCAAAGTTACAGAATGCCAAGATGCAAGTAAGCCATATGAAGCTCAATTTGCAAATTGAGGAGCACTGGGCTATTGGTAGTGAGCAATACATCCACTACAAGCAAGAAGTTTCCATGGGCAAGTACTGTGCAGCATTCAATGAACTTGAACACCTGGTTGTCATGCATTTATTCAAACTGTCAAAGATGTCATTGTCAGGAACAGGTCACTTGAATCACTGATTGTCTGATCACTTATTTACTGAGCACTTATTGTAGGTTATAAACTCCAACATCAAATCAGCAAAGTGCTGCAATATTGATCAGCTGCAATTTGGACCACTATTACTCAGTATAACATGCAAGCCCAGGTTCTTGACCTGCTCTGACCAAAGATATTGTGGAAAGACATCACCAACTACAGTTTCCTTGGTGAGTTTGATCTACTGCAGTATTCATGTGAGGACATGTGTTTAAATGACTGGACAAAACTTGCCTATCACAAGGCAACAACAAAGTTTTTCAAGCTTCAATGGGCATGTGAGGAGATTTCATGATTAAATGTTGAAATCTGGTGGTTATATGTACACTGCTATCCACAACAAAAAATTGTGGTTGAAACTGTAATACAAAATTTGACCAACTCAGACTCCCACCTGGCTTTGGAAATGCAGAAGTGGCACCAGGAATGTGCTGCTGTTGATGCAGTTCACCTCCATCACCTCATGCAGATTCAAGGATTTCTGGGCTTTTCAGGGTCACTTGAACTTGGCATTCGTGATGCAGAAGAAGGCATGTCAACAGATACCATTGGCACCAAGGATCTGGTAATTACAACTCTACCTGTTGATGGTATGAATGGCCATGCGCATGAAGTGGAGAGAATCATTTCATCTGAGTATTATACAGACATTGATATCCTGATGCAGATGGAGGATGATCAGTCACTGGAACTTTTTGCACAGTATATAGAGTCCATTGGTGATTAGTATCATGTCGTTGTAATGTAGTGTACTGTGTATGGTATTGTGAATGTATATTGTTCATGATAACAATATCACTCATGTTGGCCCCATCCGCTGGAAGATTATGTGCTTGTATGAACATGTTCTATCTACACTCTAGTTACTATTCATATTAGCTGGGTATTGTTGCTTGTGTCATGTAATTTGTAACCTTGAAATAAGTACTCAAATGTGAGACATTTATCACACTGATCAATGTTCAAACATTCAATCTTAAGTCAAGCTCAATTTTGGTATTGTTCAAGTGCCCTTGTGTTCTATCTATGTTGTAGAGTGCATGCATAAAGTGAGAAGTGACATACTAGTACTTGTACTTGGTATTGGACATTGATAGCAATTAACAATCACTGGCCACATCCAACCTTCAACCTAAGTAGGACACATATCACCAAACAAAATGGTCAAAACCTTGAAACTATGCCACTGACACCAGCCTTAGGTAACCACTACAATTGTACTAAGTACCTAAAAATGGGCAGATAAAAGGTACATTTGGGTGTTCCTTTCTCTCCCCAGGCCTGATGTCTAGTTCTACAAAGGAGAAGGTGGCCAGTGCAAAAGCAAAAGCAAAAGCAAAGATGCCAGGACTGCCACAAGACCTCCAACCATATGCACCCAAGGACATAGCTGACTTATGCAGCACATTGTTTAAAGAACCTTTCTCAGTTTCATAGCATCTGGCAGCTTCTCACACACTCTTTCAACATGGCACTCATGTCAATAGTACTGACAGCCAAACATGTAGTCTGGGTGGCCTCCATCCATCCTTTTTTGGCTTCCAAGAGGAGACAGGAAAATCAACAAGGCTCTTACTCGCACACAAAGGCTTCAAGGAAGTCTGCACCCGTGACATCTTTGACACTGTTTGTTTTTTGTTCTACATTTTGATTGTACTTATTCATCACATTTCTCATTCTTTGTAGGTCATTCAGCAGAACCATCTTGATGGGGGGGTGTCACTTCTGCTGTGCTACCCAGGATTCACCACTCAACCAAACCTTGGACCTGAAGACATCATTACTGATATGTATATTATCCCACATACTTTCAATGCCACCCCACAGAAGATGAGTGAGAGCATTGCCATCCTCATTCAAGGATTTTGTCAGGAGTTTGTACTGCCTCATCTTCATAGGTTTACCAAATCATGTGACATCGAAGGCATCAGTCCAATCCCTCCTCCTTGTGAGTTTTTTTTTCCTTTTTTTTTGGTAACATTTAAGTTACGACCATGCTTTGTAGCCTATGCACCGCTAATTACCTTGAATTCTTTGCCATTCCTACCTCCTGCTGCCATTGATGGCACTCGCATTCATTGTTCCACCCAGCCATACAATAGTAATGTTACTCCAAGCTCCACTAGTGGCTCTAGCAGATCCAAGCACATCACGTCAAAGGCCAGCAAGCCTAGCTGTGTGGAAAACAACATGAAGGCAGGCTTGTCCACACCCTGATTTCTGTGTCAGTGTTGCAATGCAGATTACTTTGCTCTTGACAAGGTTGCAAAGGCAATTCTAGATGCAACCTCTGGGAAGAGCTGTGTGGTCAAGGCCACTACATTGAGTCCTCACCCTATCATCAGTATTGGAGTGAATACTGATGCTGTGCTTGATTGGTTCAATATAAGTGACCAGCTCATTCCTTGTCTCTGCAAGCTTGTTACAACTATGTGCAGCAGCTATTGGAAGGCAATGCTCCAAAACCCACCCTGGAATTTGAATTATGAACAGGCAGCAAACTTGCAAAGGGCTTTGAATATGGATCTTGGAGTGGATATGCCATTAGCAAAGGTGTGGAATATTTCTGCCTAACTGCCATGCTCGACTAACATATATTAGACATCTTTTAGTACCTGGAAATTGATCCTGAAATTCCTTTTGACCCTCCTCTTCACCTTTGCCACTTTTGTTTTTTACTCTCTGTTCTGGTCCTAGTTCATTTTGTTTACCAATTGAATTTAGCTCCATTTTCTTATGTTTGCAGGTGAAATATATATATATATATATAAGTTGGCCATTCAACTGACCATGTTGTGTTGTCCCCTTTTGACCATGGCCAATAGACCGGCAGTGACCATGATGGGCACCTCACCACTATTGTATGTTGTCGTTCTTTTCAGATATATCTCAAACTCAGATTCACATCTTAGGATCCAATGCCCAAGCATGCCACTCACCAAAGAAGCATGCAAGATAGTTGATGAGTGCCAGTGTCAAGCAGTGGCTTGTTACCAAGGGGACATAGAGAATGCCTGGCATAAGATTGTCCAGTCTATTGCAGACATTGCTATAACACACTGCAAGAGTATCCAATGTGTTCAAAATGAGCTACACATGAGACAGTCAGTACTGCATATGCGACAAATAGTCAATGCTTGGAATGCCTGGTGTACCAAGATTGCAAGTGAGGAATCCTCTTATGCTGAAAAAAGTTTGTTTTTTTTCAAGTTCTTTGAAAGGTATTTTTACAATTGAGTTTCAGGTACCACCAGTTCAGGTTTCCTCATTGATGTGATTCAATACTGAAAATCTGAGTACTTGGCACTGACTGAGGAGCAAAAAAGACAGCTCATGGAAGACTTCACTCCAATTTGAAATGCTAAACACACCACTCACTATACTTCAGCAAGATCATGCATTAATGACATTACAGGAACAATTAAATACATTGAGGATGAGGTACATAGCTATCAAGTATGTGCTGTTGTGTATCAATCTAATTTTGTTATGTAGCTCAGTGCCTTGAGGTCACAAACTGGCCTCAAGTCCATGTTGTGTGCTGTTTGTGAATTGACAGACATCACCTTGCACCCAATTCACTTTGAGATGGAAAGTCTTGAGGGTTTCCTTGGCAATGGTGTATGTATTGACAGGCAAGATCTCATGAGCAGGATGGAAGGTTATTTGGTTCAAGGTATCCATGGTAAGATTATTAAATTTACAGATGTTCTGAGACTCACTTCACAAAGGTGCTGCTTACAACCATCGAGACCGCATCATTGCGGTACACTCAGAATTATGGAATGTGATTTTGAGCACACTTCATAAGTATCTTGACATAAGGTTCATTTTATGTTCTAACTAATTTAAATATATGAAACAGGACAGATCATCAGTGACCAGTCTACCCAAATGTGATACAAGGATTTTTGGACAAAAATAGTCCAATGTTACAGGGTTCAGATTGAGGGCTGGCTGAGCAATATTACCTTCAATAATGTCAGTGACAGCTTATGATCACTCTCAGAGCTTAACTCGCTGTTAAGGAAGTGGAAAGATGGTGTGGTTCATTGGCAAAAACTTACAAATAAGGAGTACACAAGGCTTGAGAATGAGTGTGACAAGCAGATTGAAAGTGGCATGATCACTGTTCACAAGTGTCAAACTCACTCTGATGCAGGCACAAAACACAAAAGATATGGAGATACTCAAGCAAGCAAGAAAGCCTGAACCACAAGTGATATCATTCAGTCATCGGACGATGAGAACAGTAACACTAATACCACCAACAAGAATGCTACTACCAATGGCACTTCAGAGCCATCCACTACCACTCCCAGCCACACCACGGCTGCCACCCACCCCATGAGTGGAGGCAGCATTTTGGATGACTTGCTCAATCATGACAGTGATGCCACTAGTAGGTTTAATGATCTTTTTGGTGGATACAATGACCTGAATTCTTACTTCAATATCGGTGGTGGGACCACACTGATGATGACTTTTTAATAATATTACCTTTGCATACTAGAATCACTTTGAAACAGCCAATGAAGTGACTTGGAGAGTTTTCAATGACTTTCATAGATCAGTAAACGAGTGGCTTGAGCACACAGAAGAACAATGATAAATGATAGAGAAAATGAATTGAGTTGAATGTAAGTGATGACAAAAAACAATGAGCTTACCTGGTCAATGACATGGTGTAACAAATGCTCACTTCATGCAACCCCTATTTCTTTTATCTTATCTTATCTTCATCTTATCTTATCAGACAAGGAGACCACACAGTCACATCTCAAGACATGATATGGACTTGTCACTTTTTCTTGCTCCAAGATCATGTGAACACGTCATGTGACTTAAACTCATTTGGTATCACAGCCTTCATTTAATTTCCATGCTGTGCTCACCTCATGTTGGTGCTTCCATTCTGATGCCACATCCATCACACACCCTTTTAATGACACAGCATCCTGAAACGCTTCATGTACCATAGCCCTTATCAAGGCAGTGTCTTATCTCGCGTTTCAGATACAATCCATGACCCTAGATGACTCATGATGACTCGCACCCTTGGCCCAGGACACAGGGTTATGACATATTAGGATAGATTAGGTACAAATAGATACAAACACCCATATAGTATATAAACCCATGAATCAGCGCCAGAGAACTCCAGTCAAGTTCTCTTGGTTCTCCCCCAAAGAATCATTTGAGAATTTAAGAGCTCAACCTCCACCCCCTTTTTCCATCTTTTGTCTCAGACCTCAGCTTGGCTAAGCTTCACGCTAGTCTTTCGTCTTTGGTTGCTTCATTAGAACTTGACTGTTTTTAACCCCTCGTCATCACTGTCATCACTGGGTAACCCTCTAATGAAACATCATTGAGAGGCAAGTAAAGAAGATAACCCTAGTCCCCACAGAGATCCAGAAAGAAGTACAGTTTCTCTATTAAGGGCTCTGATACAACAGTGCAGAGGCTTATGTGTATGATTCAGTGTCGGCATTACAGCAGCTAGATGGTTCCTTGGGCTTGCTAAACAGAGAGCAAGCTCTAGAGGCAGCAAGGTTCCTTGAGACGATATTCGGTTGCATCAAAGAGAACTTATCTTACACAGAAGAGCTGTGCAAAGAAGTTACTCGCATATTAGCTGCCCCATTGCACAGTCGTTCGGCATCCCTCAGCCTGTTCGACCAAGACAAGATCATACCCGGTTATCCCTTACAGTGGGAACTCGACCTAATCTACGGTGATCTACCAGACAGATTGCACGCGGAGAGTTTGTCAGAGGTGGTAATTGAGGAGGGATACAAAGAAGCCGAGGATAAGAGTTTATACCTCAAAATCAAGGAGTGTCTAATAGGACCAGACCTCCCTAAGCCTAATTGAAGGAGAACATGTCTTCCAAAGCCATATTCACAGGACTTGCAAAAGAAACACCCCGTCCTTAGCTACAACGAGAGGAGCTACTTGAGGCCCTCATCTACCCTACAAAAGCCAGAAAGACTTGAGTAGTTTATGACTATATTCGCTCAAGTGTACTTTTCACTACTCCTATCAGCAATTCTTTTGATCACCTGGTTCGTACCCCGAGGGACAGCTAGGAAATTTGAAGTGAAGTGGTCAAGGAACAGATTTAGCATTCACGTCAACGACTACGAATCGGAGAGAGTACCTGCACCAGGAATTCAGTGGACATCAGAAAATGACTGGTTTCCAAATGCAAGCAACAACTGGGACTCAGACACTGTAGAAGAAAAACACATGTACTTTGCAGAAGATTGGTTTAACTGGTTGAGAGTAAAAGTACTCTACGACCATCTCATTGAAATTGCCAATCGGATCTATTTCTATAAAACCCAAAAGGATCACCCAGAACTCTTTCCTAATGCAGATGATGATCTTACTGAAGTAGGAGACAACGACAGCTACTTCACAGCCTTTCCCAACATCCTATAAGCAATGGCTACCTGGGACAAGAGTTGGAACACGGAGAACAAACTCCAATGACTGTTAGAGGAACACTTCAAAAATCAGAATCTGATGGAGGCACACTCTCAGCAGATGGCAAGAGACGAAATTACAAAAAGAGAATTATCCGAAGCCCTAGCGTGGGCAAATGAGAAGTTGGAACAAGCAGAAGCACAGTTGCAGGCTGCAGACCAATGCACAAGGGAAATGCTCAGTTACATGACGTGGGCATCCAAGAGTGGAGGAACCACACACAAAGGACTGTCCAGAGGATCATCCAAAATTGAAATATTTGCAGACCTCAGAGACTATGATGGATCTCCAGGAAAGTTTGAAGAATGGTGGATCAAGATGAAATTGTGGATCAATGCCAACCCATGATACTTCATGGAAGATGATCCACTAGCACCAGGAGGAAAGAGCCCCAACACAGGAAACTGTTGGATGGCTGTACTTTCAAGACTCAAAGGACAAAAGGGATCTCACTTCGCTGAGATGGAACTGATGAAGATCTTGGACATGACTTCACAGATCCAAACAATGCAGGACATAGAAGCAGAGATTGTCAGATTATTCTGATCTGTCCATCAAGAAGATTGGGCCAAGAAACAGCTCAACACTTTCAAACAAGGGAAGCTCTCCATTGATGCATATATTGCACAATGGATGGTCTTGTCATACCACGCCAATCTCAGAGATGAAGCTGGGGTATGGAATCTTGAAAACAGAATCAATAATGAGATCCATGCAGAGTTGTGGAAAGGACGGCGAAAAGCAACCATTGACCTAACTCTGAAAGAGATACAATCAATTGGATGACAAATTGAATCATACCACATGTTCACAAGGGAGCCAGAAGGTGCTACCTCGTGGAACCAAAGGTCGTGGAATGTCAATGCGGCACAAGATGGGCACAAGAAGCAATCATGCTTCAATTGTCACAGTGAAGAACATGTGGCAAAATACTGCCCTAAACCCAGGAACTCATATCCAGAATGCAAATTCCTAGGAGGTTCTCACAAGCCAGATTGCAAATGAAAGAATGTACAGGCCACAGACACAGCTCCTACTTTCACTAAAACCAAAGAAGACCCCTTTAAAGCTATACAGGGAATGTGTTATGCTTGGTCCGGGTAGGAGTGAGCGTAGCCTTGGATAACCCCTAGTTGGCTAAGGGCAGACACGAGAAGTGTCGGGACGATGCTGACGGGGTGTTCAGCAATCAAGTGTCGAAGAACGAGTCCTGGACGTGAGGGTGTCCAGCAACGAGATCGAGTGGGTCAAAGATAGTCCAATTAATACAGAGGACAAGGACATTGTTGCGAAGACGAGAGTCGATG
>JBBPLZ010000487.1:0-10767 GCA_038090055.1 Hemileccinum hortonii | reverse complement strand
CACTTGTTTCCCGCACCGGACTTTGTCCCTTGCCTGCGCCTGTTGAGTTCCGCTCCTCCTCATCTCATTTGCCGGTTTCGGAGGCTACCTGTAAAAGGCCTCTACTCGTCGTTTTCCTCTCTTGTTTGAGTCGCTCGTTGCGTTTGGGTTGAGCGTGCCTCTGGCTCGCAACAGATAGTCGATGCCTTCCTTGTAAAGACGCAGAGCTTGGTCCACATTTAGGCCTGCATCTGTCCTAAGTAATTCGAATTGCTGTGTGAATATTTTGATGGGCATGTTGCCCTGTTTCAACGTCACCAGCTAGTGATAACATTCTTCTGCGATGACGTCAATGCAGAAGTGCTCCTCGACCTCTTTCTTTAGCGTTAACCAAGATGGTCAGACCGCGGCCTTGTCTGCATCATCATACTTGGTTTCTTCTCGGTTCATATATCCTTGTAAGGTTATCTGCGAGAAGTCAGATGTCTTACCCTCCATGCGCAGGAGGACCACGATCATGAATTGTTTGTTTGTCAGCATGGACTGACATTGTACCCATGCTGCGACCTTAGTCCACCAACTGCGGAAGGTGGATCTGTTACCGTCCCAAGAGCCTGGGTCGGCAAAAGCTTTAAAAAGAACAGGGGCGGGAGTGGGAGCGGGAGCGGTAGTTGCAGTAGTTAAAAATTGTTGTTGCAGCTGGGACTGCTGCTGTATTATCCCAGCGAGGAACTTGAACTGATTGAGCACATCTTGCCACATAACCAGGTCGGATCCAAACATCCTTACTGTGCCTTATCTTCCAAAGACACTCTGGGGATTATACGAATGGGAACCGGCAGTGGCGAAGGACGGTGTGGGGATGGAGGACGGAGAGGTTGGGGCGACCGATGTCCCAACCGGGATCATATTCGGAGCGAAGGTAATGAGGGTCTTGTTGATAAATTCGGTGGTGGCGACGACGACGAGGAGTGGCTTGGCGACGAGCAGCGGTGAGTACTTCTGGGTCCCAATCGTCGTTGGGATCAAATTCTGCGGATGGGGCAGCGGGAACGTTTAGTTGGTAAAAGGCGAGGGCAGCTGCTTGTTTGCGATGAACATAATGGTCAATACATGAAGACCATGGCATAAAATGAGGAGGAAGCGGGACAAAGCATTGTTGGGCTTCGGGGAGTCCTGTTCAAGTGTTAACGTCCTTGAACACACAATGACAACAACCTCTAGACAATAGGTTGGAGGAGTTGATAGAATACATATAGGCGGCGGCGACGAGTGCAGAAGACGAGAGAGACGCAGAAGACGATATTGGTAGTCGGGATCGGTAAGATGACGGTAACGAGGTGGAGCATAGAGTCCTTTGACAGAGGACAAGGCTGGCGATGAGAGAGGAGAGTGGTATTCAGGTGTAGAAGGTCCCTATGAGGAAGGGAGGAATACAAGTGAACAGGACTGGGGAAATTACGGAGACTAAGGTAGGGTTTATATAGATACTGACAACTTTAGGGTAGGTGTGAGAGATGGAATATGGTAGAAGGTCATGGAACACGGAGAAAGGAAAGAAGCATACTCGTGAGAGAAAGAAGTTGTCCATGAGGCGTGACATCATAATGATGTCATGGTCTAGGCCCTTGGTCGGGTGATAGTTCCTGTGGTCACGTGCACTGGTCACGTGACTTTGGAAAGGAATTAGGGGTAAATGGTGCTCAGGGATCATAGGATATGAGCGAAGTGTAAGGTAAAGAAAAGTGAAAAAGCGTATGGGTTGGACACGAACTATAACAGTTCTTTGGCATGACAAACTCACCTGCAACCTTCCAGAGATTTATGAATGACTCCTTCCATGACATGATCGCGGAAGGATGGCTCATCATCTATATGGATGACCTACTGATCTTCTCCCCTGATCAAAAAACCCACGAAGAGCGCACCAAACGTGTTCTACAGTGAATGGAGGAACTTGACCTCCACCTCAAACTCGAGAAATGTGTGTTCGACACCAAGGAAGTCGAATACCTTGGTATGATTGTGAAACTGGGCCAACTCGCCATGGACCTGGTTAAACTTGACAGTATCGCCAAATGGCCGGTACCCACTAACCTTAAGGGCGTCCGCTCCTTCCTAGGCTTCACCAACTTCTACCGCCGCTTCATCCCAGATTACTCCACAGTCGCCTGTCTTCTTATCGACCTCACCAAGAAAAAGCAACCTTGAGTCTGGACCGCTGACCAACAGCAGTCCTTCAATCACCTCAAGGAACTTTTCCAATTCTGTCCCGTCCTCCAACTCCCCGATCTTGCCAAACCTTTCACCATCACCACCGATGCCTCCAAATGGGCTACCGGTGGCATTCTTCTCCAGACCGACGCCAACGGAGATTGGCATCCTTGTTCCTACAACTCCGCTTCGCTATCTCCCACAGAACAGAACTACAACATCCATGATCAGGAACTCCTCGCGATTCTCTATGCCCTGAAGATGTGGCGCCACTATCTTCACGGCTCCACATTTCCTGTTCAAGTATTCACCAATCACAAGAACCTGACCTATTTCCATCAGGCTCAAAAACTCAATTGCCGCCAAGCCCGGTGGCTCCTGGACCTTGCCAACTTTGATCTCAAAATCATCCACATTCCCGGCAGACTCCTCGCCGGCCCTGACACCCTCTCTCGCCGCCCTGACCTCATCCCTGAGTCTGATATGGACAACTCCAACATTGTTGCCCTCCCTGACTCCATGTTCGTCAACCTCATCAACACCACCCTCCACGAGAAACTCGTCGCTTCCTCTGCCTCTGATCCTCTCATCCTCAATGCCGTCCAAGCCACAGTTGGCAAGAAACTCCAGATCTCTCCCTTCCGCACCAATCTCGAAGATTGGTCCTACTCCGACAGCCTCCTATCCTTTAAAGGCCATACCTACGTCCCTCCAGATGGAACTCTCCGCCGTGATGTGGTGGCTGGGTGCCACAACCATGAAACGGCAGGCCACCCTGGGTTCCTAAAAACACGTCAACTCGTCTCTGCTCAGTATTGGTGGCCGGGACTTGCCCACTTTGTCCGCCAATACGTCTCTGGCTGCACCATCTGCCAGCAGAACAAGGTCAACACTCACCCCACAGTCCCCCCTCTCGTCCCTATCCGGTCCTCCTGCACTCGCCCGTTCCAACAGGTCTCATGTGACCTCATCACCGGCCTTCCTCCGTCCTCCAGCTTTGATTCGCTCTTGGTCGTGGTCGACCACGGGCTTACGAAGGGGGTAATTCTTTGCCCCACTACGTTCACAGTAACTGCTGAAGGAATAGCACAGCTTTTCTTCGACAAGGTCTTCACCCGGTTCGGCCTTTATGAGAAGATTATTTCTGATCACAGTCCGCAATTTGCCTCTGCATTCACCAAAGAACTCGGACGCCTCCTTTCCTATGACCTCGCTCTCTCCACCGCATACCACCCCCAAATGGATGGAGAAACAGAGCGAGTCAACCAGGAGGTTGAAATGTATCTACAAATCTTCTGTGGTAACGAACCCTCATCATGGTCTGCTAAGATTTCCTTGGCAGAATTCACGCATAACCACCATCCCCACTCCGTCACAGGGCAATCGCCCTTCTTTCTCATGATGGGCTTTGAACCCCAAGTCCTCCCCTTGGTCATTCCCTCGTCTATGGTCCCCGCTGTCTCCAATCACATCACCGCCCTCACTGCGGCCCGTGATGAAGCCCTTGCTGCACACGAACTCACCCGTCAAACCATGGCGGCACATTCCAAGCACCGGTTTACGCCTTTCGCCCTAGGAGATAAGGTTTGGCTAGAAGCATGGAACTTGAAACGTTCCATGGTCAATCTGAAATTCGCCACAAAACGGGAAGGTCCCTTTACCATTACCCAGGTACTTTCCCCGATCACGTACAAGCTCTGCCTCCCCAAAACCTGGCAGATACATCCAGTCTTCCATGCTTCTCTGTTATCACCCTATCACGAGAACTCAGTCCACGGCCCCAATTTCCCTGCTCCTCCTCCAGATCTTATAGAAGGTGAGGAAGAGTACAAAATTAAGAAGATCTTGAAACATCACGGACCACCACGCTCCCGTTCCTTCCTGATCCGATGGAAGGGATACTCCACCAAAGAAGACTCCTGGGTTTCGGAGTCCGACCTGAAGCATGCAGTGGAGTTTGTAAACAACTATAAGAAGCATCACCATCTCTGATTCCACTCCCTCACCCCCCCTTCCACCATAACCATCATGTCCATCGAACAAATCGTCTCCGTCCCCACCTCCACCACCATCCCTGAGTCCTCACCTTGCTCCCAGTCCTCATCTCCTATCATCACTCCATCACCTTTCCGTGTCACCGACAACATCTTGGATGTTGAAATCTCAAGCAACACCACCACCACTGGGTGGGGTGCTGACGAAAATATCATCCCAGTTCCCATTCTCCCTCCCGTTTCCATTGCTACTATAACTTCTGCTGACATGCATTCGATTACCGCTGTAGACCTCCCCCTAACGGCCCATCACACCCATGATGGGTACCCCGACGCTGCTTATGCTCAGAATGTCCTTCGCCTCGTCTTCAATCCCCGCCTAGTGTGGTACATCGACTCTTACTTGGACATGGATTCCCCCCTTCTTGCGCTTTACCAAGTGTTCCTCAGCCTTGAAAGGCTCACCCCCATCCTCCAATCCACTGAGACCGTAGAAGCACTCCACAGCCTAACCAAGGCCCTCCTCTTTTCCATCCACCACCACACTCGTGGTGCCCTCATCATACTCACCCATCAATTGTACTTCAGGGAGTTCCTCACCAAGATTGATCACTTTGCTCGTGCAATCGCAGATCACTATTGCACTGCCCCTGTGTCCCTTCCCCTGCCATATACCACATGCTCCTCGCCCTCCGCCTCCTCATCACCCCTTATGCCCGATGAGCTTCGTGCCATCAAATGCGCTGAAGCATAGTGGACCAGTTTTGACGGTCGCCAACCTCTTCCCACAACACACCCCCACTACCACGAGACCTGTCACATGTGTCATTGTCTAGGTCATTGTCGGGCTGAGTGTTCCCTCTATGAATGCCCCATCTGTCTGCATACCGCATCTGGCCATCCCCAGGCCACTTGTCCTCTCCGCCGCCGTGAACCCCTCCGTGTTTCTTTGTCCTCATCCTCTGGGTCCTCCACCCAACAGTCCATGTCCTCGTCTTCCCCATCCTTGTCTCGCTGCCCTCATGGCACCCCTCATCCTCCCACTGCCAAGCACAGCCCAAACTGTTGTCACACGGTCTCTCCTGTTCCCCCACTCCCTCGTGAACCTTCTCCCGTCTTTGGTGTTGATCCCAAATGGGACGACAATGCTTACGCCAACATCACCGGCTCCCCTGGACACTATGCCATTGACTTCTGAGTGTCAAGACTGCGGGTCATCAAATCCCCTCATCGGTGCTTCAGGTTTAGTGGGGGGGTAATGTTACAATTCTCTATGCTTTGTCATCTGCTATGCCCTCTTATTTCTCTTACTCTTTTGTTTTACAATGGTAGACTCTCCATGGTAATCTGTGGATTCACCTTTCTCGCGCCACCATCGTACGCATTTATCTCCCTTGTCTCACGATAACTAGCATTCCACAGTAACCCCATCGGGTTCACCTTTCCTATGCTGTCATCACTCTTACCATTGTCTCAGGTCCTGACTCAGGTTGAGTCATACCTTATTGCGCATGACTCATTCTGAGTCACGCTTCCATTGCTTGGCATTACTAATTCTCTTGGCACTTACCAAGCGTGCCCTTTACCCTGATTACATAGCTTGGTCTGTGCACACTCCCATTAGGTATATAAACCCCCGCGTCACATACCTGTCCCTTAGCTTAGTTCTCCTTGGGAATATACCCTTAGTCCCTTGCCCTTGATCCACTTGACACGTTGACTCTTGTTTTCACGATAAGCGTCCTTGTGCTCCGTATTAATTGGACTATCTGTGAACCACTCGATCTTGTCACTGGACTACCTCTCGTCCAGGACTCGTTCTCCGATTCTTGATCGCTGAACACCCCGTTGGCATCGTCCCGACACTCCTCGTGTCTACCCTTAGCCAACTAGGGGTTATCCAAGGCTACGCTCACTCCTACCAGGACCAAGTGTAACATGTTGCAGCACTTGCATGACAACGACCTCTATGCTAAACCAGAAAAATGTGTATTTAACGCTGACGAAGTTGACTTCTTAGGCATGACTGTATCGAAAGACAGGGTTGGCATGCAATCCAAAAAGGTCAACGCTATTCTCAACTGGCCGGCCCCCACAAAACTAAAACAATTACAATCTTTTCTTGGTCTCTGTAATTATTATTGTCATTTCATTAATGGTTTCGGACAGATTGCCCGCCCTCTTAATGATCTTACCAAAAAGGGTGTTATGTATGTATGGGGAGAGGCCCAACAAACTGCATTCGACACATTCAAAAAACAATTTACTACAGCACCTCTCCTCGCTTTCCCAGATTCGACCAAATATATGCACATTGAAACAGACACAAGCGACATCGCCACCGGGGCTGTTTTATCGGTCCTGAGGGAGGATAAGTTATGGCGCCCCTGCGCATTCCTTTCTCATTCTCATTCTCCTGCAGAGAAAAACTATCCGGTTTATGATAAAGAGCTCCTCGCCATTATCCACGTTCTTGAGAAGTGACGTCATTATCTTATTGGAAAAACTAATTTCGAGATCTGGACAGATCATAAAAACCTAGAATACTGGAAAAAACCGCAAACCCTGTCCAGTCGACAAGCTTGCTGGCACGAGTTATTACAAGAATTCAACTATACACTTATTTACAAACCCAATTCCACCAACAGCCATGCTGATGCTCTCTCCCGCTGCCCCGACCATGGTGATGCCATTGACAACCTCAATGAAAACATCACCGTTTTTCCTTCTACTGTCATCCGGGTCGCTAACTTATCTATCCCCGTCACACTCACCTCCAAGGATGCACGCATCCCTACCAAGGGCTCTGACACTGCGGCCGGATTCGACCTTTATTCCACCACTGATCTTGACATCCCCGCCCACGACCAATCACTTATTCCCACCCATGTCAAGATTCAGCTCCCTGTCAGCACATACGGGAGAATTGCACCACGTTCAGGCCTTGCCTTCAAGCATAAAATCAACATCATGGCCAGAGTCATTGACACTGATTATAGGGGAGAAATTGGTGTAATTCTCTTCAATCATTCCTCAATTCCTTTCCACGTATCTAACGGTGATCGCATCGCCCAACTAATTATTGAAAAAATAGAAAATCCCACACTCACAAAAACCAAGACTCTTGATGAGTCCCAATGTAACGATAAAGGTTTTGGCTCCACTGAAGTTCAAGCCATTTCTTCCACAACACTTACTCCGAACTTTGATACTAAACTACATTTTGAATCAGCCAAGATGGACGTTGATGCGATCAACGAATATGAATACTACGCAGATGAAAAACTTTTTAAATCTTCTAATGGCATAGTTTTTGTGCCCCCTTGTCTTCGCAACAAACTCATTTCTCTTTTCCATGATTCTCCAGTGTCCGGTCACCCTGGCTGCGACTGTATCATATTTTCCCTCAAAAAGTTTTATTGGTGGCCAGGAGCTGCTAAAGACATTGCCAATTACGTAGAACACTGCCAGGTGTACTCCCTCACGAAGGGATCATCAAAGCCACCGACAGGAAAACTTATACCTCTTCCCACTTCCCCTCATCCTTGGGTTGATATATCTATCGATTTCATCACAGGTTTTTCCACCTCTAACAGGTACGACGCCATCGGTGTCGTCGTTGATTGCTTTTCCAAAGAAATCATTCTGTTCCCCTGTCATAAAAATACCTCTTCTTCAGACTTAGCCGTTTTATTTAGAGACCATGTATGGTGTTCTCACAGACTTCCTTCTTCCATAGTGTTGGACCGAGGCCCTCAGTTTGTTTCAGAGTTCACAAAGAAATTGTGCAAGGTCTTGGGCATTTCTCAAAAACATTCCACCGCCTACCACCCACAGACCAATGGCCAAACAAAGTGCGTCAACTGTGAGATTCTCACTTATCTTCGAGCATACATCGCAAAGAAGCAGGATTGATGGGCATCCCATCTCAAAATGGCGCAATTCGTCCACAATGCCTCTCTTACCACCACAACTGGCACTTCCCCCTTTTCTGTCACATGTAATTATCAGCCCCATCTCGGGGTTGAACCTTCTTCTTCCATCACCCCTGGGGGGTCGTTCGCTAATGCTATGGGCAAGGACCATGACGAGATCTTTGCCATTTTACAGAAAACCTGGGATCGGATGTCCCACATACAAGAATCCAAATGCTCCTCTGCTCCTTCTTATTCTATTGGCGATCTCGTGTGGCTCTTCACCAAGCATCTCTCTCTTTTGTATCCCATGTGTAAATTAACCCAGAAATTCATCGGCCTTTATCATATCACCGCTCTCCTTCCTAATGCTGTCACCCTTCATCTTCCTTCCCACATCTCCATTCATCCCACCATAAATATTTCCCGCATTAAACCCTATAAGGCCCCGCTGGCCGGTCAGCCCGTATTTAAACCTGACGCCATCACTGTGACTGAAGATCGGCACAAAAAATACAAGATCGATTTTATTGCCACCTCTTGTCTTAATGTCCATTGGTGCGCCACAACCGGGTTGTAGTCCGACCGTGGTGAATTGTTGGCGCAGTGGTGCAGATGGGGCACCACACGGAGGATAGTATTGTCATGGGGGAGGACCACAAGGAGGGAAAATGCGAGTTCATTGGTCTACTCGCATGGCGTTAGGGCATTCGAGGGACATCCTTTCAAAGGCTCGTCTGACCTTCCTATATTCTTTCCTCCATGACCAATAATCATTGCTGGAGGTGGTATGAAGCTCGCAATGATTGTAGATGTGACGGTCTACTGCTCGCTTTAGGAGGTGTAGGGCAAAGTCTAGGGACACCTCCACTTCTTTTACCAGGACCTCAAACCTTTCCAGGAAGAAATCAATAGGCCTTCCATTTTGCTGGTAATTTTCCAGCTCTTTTCAAGATTCGTGGGCAAGAAGCTCCACTTGGAAGTGGGCCTCTACTTCTTGCTTCAATGAACTCCAATTAGGCCAGGCGTCTTCTCCTAGTTTATTGGTGGTGGAGCGGAGTCCGGTATCCTCATCAATTCAATAATGGTCCTCGGCGGCCAAATAGAAATTCATCCGAATGCGAGCAAAATCCATTGCTTGTCCTTCCATTCGGGAGTAGATGGCCAAGGCTTGGTATTTGTCATTTTTCCAATTCTGGACCGAGATCCAGACAGTGATCTGGACCCACCAGTTTCAGAAGGTTTTTCTGTTGCCATCCCACCTCCCAGGATCGGCAACTTTTCTAGTCATATTGTTGTTTCTACCATCGTTTAGGTGAATGATGGCATTGGCAAGGGATTATAGCACGTTGGCAATTGTATCGGCCATCCTTACTGCTCAGTATCTTCCAACCGAGCTCTGGGGATTCTTTTTACAAGTACCATTTGGGACAACAGAGGGCATTCTTTGGATGAAGGCGAGGGAGACGAGTGTAATGTCCTCACCAATGGATTACGTGGATAGTGCAGACGAGAGTGGGGGCGGCTTGACGACGAGCTGCGATTAATGCAATTGGGTCCCAGTCGTCGTTTGGGTCGAATTCTGGAGTGGGGGTGGCGAAGGGATCTATTGATTTGTATTGTACGATAACTGTGGGGTTGGCGGGGGTGAAGCAAACTTGAGGACAGTGGATTCAGGCGGTGTTGCAACGTGGGTTCCTAGAACACATGTACAACGACACGAGCATTATGTCAACAGGTAGAGATGAAGTATGGAGGAACTGGAATACAGGTCTTTGCTCATTGACCCGACACACTTATTAACTGGTGTACGTGTAGCACCGTTAGCCGAGTAGGACTCGTTCCCCCCACTAGTGCACTATGCAGGACCAGCAACTTTATCCTTATTTATGACAGCGGACGGCCATATGAATACCTGATCTGGGTGGTATGCCTGACTGTCACATTGTCAACGGGCACTAGAGTGCAAATGCCAAGTCTCCTTAACCCTGGAGTCTGGGTTGCGCAAGTCTAATTCAAGTGTTGCGAGCCAGAGGCACGCTCAATCCAAACGCAATGAGCAACTCAAACAAGAGATAGAAACGACGAGTAGGGACCTTTTACAGGTAGTCCCTGAAACTGGCAAATGAGATGAGAGGAGCGGAACTCAACAGGCGCGGGCAAGGGACAAAGTCCGGTGCAGGAAACAAGTGAATTAGACTGGGGAACCAGTCACAAAGGTCTACCTTATATACATGTAACTACTGTGCACGGACCAAGGTACACTCTAGGGCAGGCGTGAGATAAGAAGCAGGGTGTGAGAGCGAACCTTAGTTGATGTGAGAGGAAAGATAAGGGTGAGCAGATAAGAATGATAAGAGATAAAACATGAGGTATGACATCACCGGGTCTAGACCTAGTCATGTGATATGTCTCATGGTCATGTGCTGCTGGTCACGTGACTTCTGAGAAATGAAAGTTAGAGTCCGAGGCATACATGTGTCAGTGGAGTCTGTCTCCATCTGGTAAAGAGTGTGAGGTGAGGGGCAATCGTAACACATCTTAAGTCATCAAGATTAAATAATGCCTTTAGAACTCAGTGAAGGTGTTTGCTAATGTGTTAGTCTAAGGCTCATACTAGATAGTGATTAGATCGCAACCAGTATTCTCAACAAGACACAGTAGTT
>JBBPLZ010000486.1:0-10783 GCA_038090055.1 Hemileccinum hortonii | reverse complement strand
CTTTATCATAAATGGGATAGTTCTTCTTCACTGGAGATAGTGAATGTGAGAGAAAAGCACAAAGGTGCCATAACTTATCCTCTCCCAGTACTGATAAGACAGCCTTGGTGGTGATGTCGCTTGCATCTGTTTCAATGCGCATATCTCTACTGGAGTCAGGAAAAGCGAGGAGAGGTGCGGTTGTAAATTATTTTTTGAGTGTGTCAAATACAGTTTGTTGGACCTCTCCCCATACATATATAACACCCTGTTTGGTTAGATTGTTAAGAGGACATGCAATCTGTCCAAAACCATTAATAAAACATTGATAATAATTACAGAGTTCAAGGAAGGATTGAAACTGTTTTAGTTTTGTGGGGGCCAGCCAGTCGAGAATAGTGTTGACTTTTTTGGATTGCATGCCAACCCCGTTTATAGATACTGTCATGCCTAAGAAGTCAACTTCATCAGTATTAAATACACATTTTTCTGGTTTAGCATAGAGATCATTGTCGTGCAAGCACTGCAATACCTCCATAACGACTGCAGAATGTGTGTCATCAGACTTTCCCTTTGGAAAGATGCACATATTGTCCAAGTAGACAATGAAGATGGTGTACATGTCATTGAAGATGTTGTTCATCATCTGTTGGAAGGTTGGCGGAGAGTTAGTCATGCCAAAATTCAAAACAACAGGCTCATAAGCCCCGAGTGGTGTGATGAAGGCAGCTTTCCATTCGTCACCTTCTTTGATATGGACATTGTTATACCCCCATTGCAGATCAAGGCATGTGAATTTGTCTGTGCCTTTGAGGTGATTGACTAGAGAAGAAATTAGCGGAAGGGGATAAAATTTTTTTACAGTTCCCTCATTTAAATAATGATAGTCCATAACTAGGCATTTTTCTCCAGCTTTCTTGGGAATAAAGAATACTCTTCGAATTCAGCATCAGGGAGTGGAATGACTCATCCCTTTTTGGGAATGAAGTTGGGTTTCAGGTCGATGGCATGATCCCATGGTTTGTATACGGGCATGCGCTTGGATTCTTCTTTACTAAATATGTTGAGGAAGACATGATATTGTTTGAGGACTTTTTCAGTGAGTCCTTCCTCGATGGAACAAATGTTGACATTCCAGATGTCTTTGACAAGCTGTGGAGCATTAGTAGCTCGATAGTTGTGGGTGCAACAAGAGAAAATGATTGTTTTGTCCTTCCAATCAATGAGAGGGTTGTGGTGTTGGAACCAATTGAAACCTAAAATGATATTATGCATTCCGAGGGTTGTGACTAGTGCATCGACTCCCTTGGAATGCCCTTGAAATGTTAGTATAATCAAGACATAGTGCATGATTTGTCTGTGTTTTGATACCGTACCATCAGCGTTGGTGATGGCAATAGCATTAGTCAGAAAAGACATAGAGATACCATTGTTTTTTACCCATTTTTCATTGACAAAGGTTTGAATGGCTCCAGAGTTGAGTAAAGCTTTGGTGGCGCATTCATGCCATTTGTTGTTTTTTTTGGAAAGATACATTAGTTAGAATGTCATATTCTCCTCCTTGAGAGATAGAGGATTTGACAGGAGAAAACAAGGCACAGGAGGATTTATAGATAGGAGAAAGTGATATTTTTCTTTTATCAAGGAATTAAGCACACTTTCTTTTAAGTTTAATGCTGCACTCAAGTGAGATGCCTTGACAAACTGTGAATCATACGTAGAAGTATTGTTTGGTGTGTCATCAACCACATCACTGTCCATCTTCCCTTTGACATGGAGAGCAGAAAACCTATTGGAAGAAGAGAGAGAAGAAGAGTGAGAAAATACATGCGTAGTATCCATAGCCGAGGGAACATCTCCCAGGTTCACTTGGCTTTCCCTTTTCCTGAGTCCTTTAGTCCATTGGCGGCCATTTGGTGTGCACGTGCCTCAAAGAGGTCGTAATAGTAGGCCTGGACCTCTTCGGTCATCCACAAGGGATTTCCAGTACCTTGTTCACCAGTGGAGAGAGCAGCGATTTCCTGAGTTTGTGTATGAGGGGGCGGATAGGTGGTTTTTCCTGTAAGTGGGTTGAACTGGGGTTGTCCTCAAGGGTGACGAGGCTTCTTGCAATTCCTTGAGAGGTGTCCAACCTCATTGCAGTTGTAACAGGTATGCATCTCGGTGGTAGGTTGGATTGTGCGAGTATCCATTGGAGCCCCTTGGCCTGGTTGCATACCCATTTCGGTAAATTGATTTTCCAAGGGGGATTGGAACTGGTTGGTCTGCAAACATGATCATTCCAATCACATTTGGTTGAAGATTTTGCTGATCGACATGGCAGTTTCCTGCCACTTGGTCGGGGTGTTGTTGATGACTGGTTCATGAAGTGGGGTTTGGGCATAAATTTGATAATCTATGCCCTCCTTGTACAGACAAAGTGCTTGGTTCTTGGTCAGCTTTGCATTGGACCAAAGCAGTTCGAACTGTTGTGTGTAAGTTTCAATGGGCATATTACCCTATTTTAGTGCCGCTAATTTCCTGTAGCACTCTTCCGCGACTACATTGATCCAGAAGTGACTTTCCACCTCTTTTTTCAATTTTGACCATGAGGGCCAAACAGCAGCCTTGTCAGCATCTTCTGACTTTGCATCTTCTCGATCCATGTATATTTGTAAAGTGATCCATGAGAAGTCAGATGCCTTACCCTCTATCCACAGGAGGACAGTGATGGTGAATTGTTTGTTTGTGAGGGTGGTTTGACACTGCACCCACACTGCTATCTTCATCCACCAACTGCGGAAGGTGGAGCGGTTGCCGTTCCAATTGCCTGGGTTGGTGAAGGCTTTATAAGAGGTGAATTGAGCAAAGGGGTTGTTACCCGGAACAACAAATGGTGGTGGTGTGGGAGCAGGAGCGGTGGCAGCAGTGGTGGCAGTTGTGATGTATTGTTGTTGCAGCTGAGCCTGCTGCTGCATTATTCCAGCCAGGAACTGGAATTGGTTGAGTATGTCCTGCCATGTCACCAGTGCAGGTTCTCCTGACATCCTTACTATACCCTATCTTCCAAAGGTATTCTAGGGATTCAAAGGAATGGGAACTGGCGACAATGAAGGACGATGCGGGGACAGAAAACAGAGTGGTTAGGGTGACCTAAGTCCCAACCGGGATCATATTTGGATCGGATATAATGGGGGTCCTGCTGATAGATGTGGTGAGGATGACAGCGATGGGGAGCAGCTTGATGATGGGCAGTGGCTAGTACTTCAGGGTCCTGGTCGTTGTTGGGATCAAATTCAATAGGAGCGGGAGCAGAAACATTGAGCTGATAGAAGGCGAAGGCAGCGGCTTATCTGTGACAGAAGTAACAGTCAATGCAAGAAGACCATGGCATACAATGAAGGAAGCGGGACATAAATGGGTCAGGCTTTGGGAAGTCCTGTTCAAGTGTTATTGGCCTTGAACTACTTAACGATGAGAGTCTTAAACAACAGGCTCAAGGAGTTGATAAAAAATGAGAAGGCAATGGTGATGAGTGTGATAGATGAGAGAAACAGCAAAGACAATATTGGTGGCATGGATGGGGACAATGACGGTGACAAGATGTAACATAAAGTGCTCCCTTTGCAGAGGACTAGGCTGGCAGAGGAGAGGAGAGTGGTATTCAAGTTGTACAAGGTCCCTATGAGGAAGGGAGGAATACAAGTGAACAGGACTGGAGAAATTATGGAGATGTAGGTAGGGTTTATATAGAGGGAGACAACTTTAGGGTAGACATGAGAGATGGAATTTGATGGAACATGGTGGAAGGTCATAGAATAAAAAAAGCACAAACATGAGAGAAAGAAGGTGTCCATGAGGCATGACATCATAATGATGTCATGGTCTGGGCCCCAGGTCAGGTGACATTTCCCGCAATCATGTGCACTGGTCACATGACTTTGAAAAGGGAACCAATGGTAAACAGTGCTTAGGGATCATAGGATGTGAGTGAAGTGTAAAGTAAAAAGTGAAAAGTGTATGTTCCAGTGGAATGTGCTGGTCAACATGTCTCTCCTCTTTGACCAACCCTTGGAGCAAGAACCACTTCCTCCGCTTCCAACCAACAAAGAGATCAACCTTCTGTACTGGTACTTCACCATAGGAGAGGGAGGCGTGGATTACAAGTTCATCTGTCACATTCTGAAGGAGCACAAGAAGGGTCTGCTCCTTAGGAATCTGCTGATGTCATGTTGGGAAACCCAGCAAGATCACTGGAAATACAACGCGCTAGTGGACATCAGATTCCTAGCTCATCATCAATGTGACAAGATTGTAGACATCAGGCTTCATCAGCTCCTATTCCAAATTCCATACCAACTCCTCCTCCTTCATCTGATGTTCAATCAGACCGAAGTGGTTGAAATCCATCCAGGGATTCAAGAGGACCAAGTACTCCATCCCTGGTATTGACCTTATCAACCAATGATCGCTCTTCCAATGATCCTCAGTCACTCTCCATGTCAAGTCTTCCCTTTTTCTCTTCATCCAATTGAAACAAACACTGAATATCTGGATACAAATGAGAAAGAGAAGATAGAGTATCAATGGATGCAAGGTTCATTCCATTCCATCAATGGTCTTGCCTACATCGACAAGATACTTGCACAAATGTATGAAGCTGCAGGATGGGCATTTCCAGTTGACACATATAAGAACATGGTCAAACTGAGGGTACATGGTCAAGGATTCAAGATCTTTAGGCGTGACATCTTTCCTCCATCATATCCTAATGTCCTTATCATCAAATTGCACACTCCAAATCACCAGATCTCAGAGCACAATTGGGTTTGGCATCCAATGAAAAATGCTAATGTGGAGAGAAATATCCATTGGACTCTGGAGGAGTACAACTGTTTCTACAGTATGGACATGATTTCATGGAACTTTTTCTTTGATCACCATTATCACCATTTATTTATACTTAATCCCATTCAAAAGGAAATCTATTATAGAATGCGATCCTTGTTGAGCCTAGTCAAACCAGGTTCAACTAATGAGCAGCTTGTTTTCAATGTCCTCTTAGGATGCTTGGCAGAAGTTAACTTAAAATGAACAAGAGCTGCTGTGTCAGAAGGAAACCAAAAACACAGACTATGTGATTCTACTTAGTACTTCTTACTTCTTTTCTCTTCTTTCTTGTTCTGTTCCTCTTACTTGGATTATAGAAATGAAATATGAAACAGTGTACCAAAGGGATTTGGATAAAAAGGAATGATACAAATCATTGTTAAACCTTAATGCCTATGCAGATAGCATAGAGGAGATTGTACTGCCATACATCTCTCACAGACACAAATGAATCCTCATCACACAGGATCATACTATACAAAATCCACATTACTTCCCCACACTTGATTTCAAATGCTTCATTTCACTTATTCTTGATCCATTACAATACAAACTGTCATTACCCAATGACAAGGCCTTTACCAAAGAGGAACAGCACCTCTATTGGAAGATCAAAATGGAAAGATCTCAGATCTTACCAAATGGCAACAGAGATTTTGCATATGGCAGTGGAACAAACACATTAATCAATGATGCTTTGCTGGATATGGATACATTCCTCCCTTTTCCATTATCTCTCATCTTTACAATGATCTTATTGTTAATGAATATTTTCCTGATCTAGAATCTTTCCTTTAAATGGCTAGCATCACTATCACAATCTCCCTCGATTTTAAAGCCAACAACACCATACTTGGATGGATCCCTGTTCTCACAGGCCCAATGAACTATCCCATCTGGAGTGTTTGTGTCTGATCCACCTTGGAATCTATGTCTATCTGGGACTTCGTCAATGGATCCATCCTTCATAGCACAACTCTTGCTGCTAATCATGACAAGTGGATCACAATTGATAGATGCATTTGTGGTATTATCACCAATACCATCAATGATTCCTTTCTTCACAATGTTTCTTACAACTATGTTGCTAATGAAGTTGCTGGTGAACAGAATCCTTTAGTCACCAAGGCCATCTGGGACAAGATAGTTCTCCTCTTTGGCACTACTGGTCTTTCTGGCCAGTTCCTTCTCTTTTACCAAGCATTTGGATGCTCAATTCATCCTTATTGAGCTCAACAAGATATAGATGAAATCAATTGTCTATTCACCATGATGACTGTAGCTGGTCTTCATCTCAGCAAATCTTTCTGGGCAATGTTCTTGCTCTCTTGCATTCCTGATTCTTTCTTCTCTTTCATGTCTACAGTTACTCAAACCATGGATCAAGCACAATTCACAGTTGATACCATAACCCAAAAGATCTTATCGGAGGTCCAACTCATAGGGATTAGACAACAATTGTGCTCCCGCATTTCCAATGTGGAGAATGAACCTGTGGGTCAAATTAACCATACTAATGTGATTCAATGAGGACCTCATAGAACTAATCAATGGAAACATCCACAGGATCCTTCTGTACCTTATCAGAACTTCCAATTGAATCAACCTTCTTGAGGTTGTAAAAGTTTCCACCCCAACTTCAGAAAGAGACCTGTTCCTCTTATTAATCAGGACAAGGACTACAAATGCAACACTTTCCAATAGCATCTGTTGTAGTTCATGTCCAACACCCACTGTTTATGATTAGTTTCATTTTCCAAAGTCATGTGACCAGTGCACGTAACCACAGAAATATCACCTGACCTGAAGTCTAGCTCATGACATCATTTATGATGTCACGCCTCATGGACAGCTTTCTTTCTCATGACTGCACTTCTTTTGTTCTATGATATTCCACAATGTTCCAGGACATTCCATGTTCCCATGTCTGTCCTAAACTCTTCCCTATATATATAAACCCCTTTCCCTCATCATAATTTCCTCAGTCCTGTTCACTTGTATTTCTCCCTCATCAGTAGGATCCTTGTACATGCAAATACCACTCCTCTTCTCATCGCCAGCCTCATCCTCTGTCAAGGGACTCTTGTATGATTCACCTTGTAACCATTGTTGTTCCTGTCCCCACCTCCAACTTCATCTTCACTATCTTGCTCGTCATCAGCTCTATATCTTCTATCAGCTCCTCACTCCTGTAGTTTAGGAGCTTGTCATTTTAAGTTGTTCAAGGCCAATGACAGCATCAGCAGAAGGAAGGAAACTGAAAGGGTAAAAGTAAAGGAAAGACTCCACAGTCTTCTTCCAATCTTTTTGAGTCAAGTTTTGTTCATGAAGCTACCATGGACTTGGATGGTGAGATTCTAAATGAAGCACCTCTCATGACTGCTATTCAGGAGGAGAATTTGCAAGCAGCTTGGTCTCTCTATGATAATGAGATTGCCAAAGAAGACCTTCAACACTTTGAGGAGATTACCAAAGGATCTAATTTTGATAATTGGGAAAAAAGTGCTATGGATATAGGTGTGGATGTCACAAAACCATCTGATTCCTTTCAAGCCTGCTCCATCTGATGTCGTTATAGAAGGAGATGGACCATCTAAGTGACAAGGCTTTAAACTGCTTAAATCTAAGTGAGACAAGAAAGGAAAGAATAAGATGATATTCTCACTTGTTACAATTGCTCTTCATCTTACACTTCTTACCAGATGGAGACAGACTCCACTGACACATGTACACATTGGACTTTAACTTTTCTTTCTCAAAAGTCACATGACCAGCAGCACATGACTATGAGACATATCACATGACTAGGTCTAGACCTGGTGATGTCATGCCTCATGTCTTATCTCTTATCATTCTTATCTGCTCACCCTTATCTTTCCTCCCATGTCAACTAAGGTTCGCTCTCACACTCTGCTTCTTATTCCATGTTTGCCCTAGAGTGTACCTTGGTCCGTGCACAGTATCTACCTGTATATAAAGTAGCTCTTTGCGATTGAATCCCTAGTCTAATTCACTTGTTTCCTGCACTGGACTTTGGTCCCCTGCCTGTGCTATCTGAGTTCCACTCCACTCTTCTCATTTGCTGGTTGAAGGGATTACCTGTAAAAGGTCCCTACTTGTCGTTTCTTCCTCTTGCTTGAGTCACTCATTGCGTTTGGGTTGAAGGTGCCTCTGGCTCACAACACTTGAATTAGACTTGTGCAACCTGGACTTCAGGGTTAAGGAGATTTGGCATTTGCACTCTAGTGCCTGTTGACAATGTGATAGTCAGGCATACCACCCAGATCAGGTATTCATATGGTTGTCTGCCATTATAAATAAGGATAAAGTTGCTGGTCCTGCATAGTGCACTAGTGGGGAGAATGAGTCCTACTCAGCTAATGGTGCTACACGCACACCAGTTAATAAGTGTGTCAGGTCAATGAGTAATGACCTGTATTCCAGTTCCTCCACCCTCTACCTCTACCTGTCAATGCAATGCTCGTGTCATTGTATATGCGTTCTAGAAACCCTCACTGCAATATCACCCGCATCCACTGCCCCCAAGTCCATTTCACTTCCATCAACCCCACCGTCATTGTACGGTATGAATCTATCGACCTCTTCACTGCTCCAGCCCCCAACTTCAACCCCAACAATGATTGGGACCCAATTGTCCTAATCGCAGCTTGTCGACAAGCCGCCCCCACTCTCATCTGCACTACCCACATCATCTATTGGCGAGGACACTACATCCATCTTCCTTGTCTCCATCCCAAGAATTCTCTCCACTGCTCCAAGCAATACCTTTAGAATCCTCAGAATCTAGTTGGAAGATACTGGACAGTAAGGATGGCTGATACTATCACCACTGTTCTCCAAGCCCTCGCCGATGCCATCGCCCAGTTGAACAATGGTTGTAACAATGACATGACAAGAAAGGTTGCCAATCCTGGGAGGTGGGATGGTAATTGAAAAACCTTCTGGAACTGATGGGTCCAGATTGCTGTCTGGATCTCAGTCCAGAACTGGAAAAATGACAAGTATCAGGCTCTTGCTGTGTACTCCCAGATGGAAGGATGAGCAATGAACTTTGCTTATATCTGAATGAACTTTTATCAAGCCACAGAGTCCAACTACAAAATAGATGAGGATACTGGGCTCCGATCCACCACCGAGACCTTGGGAGTCAACACATGGCCAAACTGGAGTTCATTGAAGCAAGAAGTAGAGGCCCACTTCCAAGTGGAGCTTTTTGCCCATGAATCCAAAAAGGAGCTGGAAAACTACTGGCAAAATGGACAGCCCATCAACTTCTTCTTGGAAAGGTTTGAAGTACTTGTCAAAGAATCTGAAGTCTCACTTGACTTCACCCTACACCTCATGAAGCACACTGTGGATCATCACATCTACAACCACTGCAAACTTCACATAACCTCCAGTGATGACTACTGGTCCTGGAGGGAGGAATATAGAAAGGCAGGACGAGCCTTCAAAAAGATGTCCCTTGAATGTCCAGATGTGATGCAAGTTGACCAACAAACTCATATCTTTCCTTCTTGTGGTTCTCCTCCCTGTCAACAATACTATCTCCTGTGCAGTACCCCATCTGCACCACCACGCCAACAATTTACTATGGTCGGGTTACAACCTGGTCGTGGTACACCAAGGGACATTGGGGCTGTACAGCCCCAACATCAAGATACATGCACATGTTTTGGCTGTGGCAAAAGCTGGACATACCCGAAGAAACTGCCCTGACAATCTGTCTCGGCAGCAATGAAACACTTTCCCTTCCTGCCAGTTGTACGACCCATACACTGGTATGATGACTCCTGTCCCGGAAGTCACAACTTCCCAAGTTCGCAAGGTCCCCCTCGCTCCCACCACCACCATCATGGAAGTCTCCCACCATCAGCCATGGATGGGAGAAGAAGCGGAAGTGTACTGACACAACCGCATTCAGATAGAGATCCAGCAACAAGCAATAGCCAGCCTCTCCCAAGCTAGTAGTTCAGCAAAGGGAAAAGGCAGAGCCACATGATTCATGGAGGTGATTATGTGGTAGGACCCTTTTATAATAGTTTCTCTCCTCTTTCCACTTTGATAGACATTGAGGATGATTATGAGACTGCCTCTTTGAACAATGAAGTAGCGGATCCTGGTCTTATGGAATGTACAGATGCCAACTTCCCCATTATGTTGATTTCTTCTGCGTTTTGTAATCTCTTTTCCTCTTCTGAAAGGGTGCCTCAATCGAGCATGGCACCAGAAGTAAATAATGGTGTGCTTGATTCCCTCATTAACGAAAAAAGAAAAAATATCTCTATTTACAAATCCTCCATGTCTCCCAGTTTTACTTTCGCCAACATTCGAACCTCCTCACCCAGTACATTGGCCCTGGGGGGTGAGGTGTCTTTATTGTGTTCTATCTTGTTTAAACAGCATGGAGATAGGTGAAAGACTATTGTCAAATGCCTTCTTGATTCCAGAGCCTTTCAAACCTTTGTCGACAAGCGTTGGGTAAAAGCCCAAGGACTTACTTTATACACTTTAGACCAACCCATCACCTTTTTGTGATGCACCAGTTACTGCAATTGCTTATCACAAAACCAAGTTCCCAGGAACATCCCCACCTGCATCATTGAAGATGACATCAAAGACAAAGTACCTCCTGTCTACCACAACTTTCTGGATGTCTTCTCCAAAAATGAGTCACAAAGAATGCCTGAATGAAAACCATGGGATCATGCCATAGATCTCAAAGACAACTTCATTCCCAAGAAAGGACAGGTTATCCCTCTATCCGATGCTGAAATGGAAGAAGTACTGTTGCGAGCCAGAGGCACGCTCAACCTAAACGCAACGAGCGACTCAAACGAGAGATAGAAACGACGAGTAGAGGCCTTTTACAGGTAGCCTCCGAAACCGGCAAATGAGATGAGGAGGAGCGGAA
>JBBPLZ010000485.1:489-10813 GCA_038090055.1 Hemileccinum hortonii | reverse complement strand
CCAGGATGAACCGCCAACGTCAAGACCCGAGCAAGTCGGACGCGTCGGATACGTTGAATATGGACACAATGGGAATTGAATTAATACGTCCAGTGGAGCACGCCGAATGGCCTCGATGGACGCCGTGGTGACCGTGTTGGCCAGGGTACTTGGTAAATGAAAGTATTCTCATTGGACAAAGGTCACGTTACTGTGTGAAGGCGCGTAACCCCTCAGCGCCGCAACTGTAAGTTACTTCTCCACATCCCTCTCACCATGGCAGTCACTGAAGTGTGGTGTCTCCTTATCGATCACAAAAAAAAACAATGCTATCGGAAACCCCTTTGCGGTCGGCGTACCCCACGATGCTGATGTCGTGGCCTTGTTGGAGAAAATTCGAGAAACGCGATCGCAAGCACTCGCCAGCGTTTATGTCGCAGCGCTCTCTGTGTGGAAGTTATGCGATCCACCAACCGTCAAGAGTCTCTCCTATGCCAAGCATTTAGAGGGGTTCCTCAACTCAATCAGCCCACATCTGTCGTATGATAAAGGTTCGGACTCCATATCCGCCCAAGGGATGCCGCTCTGCTACGCTGATGAGATTTCGGAGCTCGGGGACTGGCCAGAGAACAAGCTTCATGTTCTTGTTCAGCTACCTGGTACCTCTCATTTCAACTTTGCCTCGCTGATTCTCTCGTCATCTCTCACACTATTTATTCTCTTTTCTTGTCAGAGCCCTCTCACGGCGAAGAGCGACCCCATCCCCCGTCGAGCGATCTGGAGCGCAAGAAAATGGTGATGAGTGAGTATATATTGTAACGTCTAAGTTGCGTTATCAAGTTGATCTTTGAAGAACGCGAGTTTCATTCCAAAATATGGGACAAAGGTTCACATGCCCATGCGACTGTTTTTGTGACAATGCCAGTCGAGCAACCACGGTTGACTGGTGTGGAAGTTCCCAGCCAGTGTTGCGTCATGAAGAGTCCATCATATGTCGGTGGATCGACTGGTCTCTCTGGCATCTTCATTCGCAATGAATTTGTCCTAGCGGTCGAGGACATTGTCGCGCTTTACAAAAGCGGAAACTATGCTGGTAGTTCAAAAGATGACCAAGCGAATATCTCCATGGAGGTCGATGACGAAGTGGATACTACCATGAAGGTCGATGACGAGGTGGATACCATGATGGAAACCTTTGTTAACACGGCAAGGTCCGGCATGGCCCAGACTCAATTCCCAGTTGCCATCCTTAATCCTTTCCTAGCCTCGGATTTTCCGCTCAATGGGAAAAAATCTGGGGTTATTGTCACCGGCGCGCCTGGGATCGGTGAGCACGATCATGTCCTACATCGCGCATCTCACTCACTCTATTTAGGCAAATCCCTGCTATTAGAATTCATCCTAAACTTGCGTAATCTTGCGGGGCATCCCACCATTTTGGTCAAGAAAGCCTCCCGTGCAGATCTATTCACCCGAGAAGGTGTCTCCACACTTTCGGATGATGAGATCGCTGACTGCGAGCTGCCGCCATACGTTTGGGCCTTCGTCGACTCAAATAGGGATCTGATCGGTGTTCCAGAATGGGTAACGAGCCTAGGTTGTTTCATTGTGCAAGCAGCGTCCCCGAGGCAGGATCACATGCACTGGATGGTGAAGGAGGTTGGGATATCCATGTATATCATGAAGATGTGGTCTCTTGAGGAGGCCCTTGTGGCGTCAGTTGTTCTTGCATGCCTGGTTCACCTACTTTTGTTAACAGTCTTCCTGCATAGCCGAACGCTGCAGAAGAAAGATCAACTTTCATCCGAAATGCAGCTTAAAACGTTTTTGAGTCTTACGCCCCATCCGCCCGCACTGCTTATGGTTTTGCGTCCAACATTCAGGAGGACAAAGGTGATGTCCAGGTATTCATCCAACACGTCTCCCTGGAAGTTGTCATGAAGATGGTGGACTTTGTGGCTTCATTCAGGACGACTGACGACGTGCCCCACCGGCTTTTCATTATCCAACCTCACAAAACTCGTTCTTCTTTCAGCTTCAAATTTGCTTCGCAACATGTCTTGGATATCCTGCTTGCTACTCTCGAGGAGAAAGAGTCCAATGCCGCTCGGAAGCTTTTCGGGGTGTACGACCGCAACCCCCTCACAAAGGTTTTTGCTGGTCAGCTGTTAGATGCTGTAATTTGTGGTGATTTCACACAAGGTGCTGCATTGCCAATCCGTCAAATGGAGATTTCGCCGAGGCGAGGCAACATGAGCCAACACTGGAAGATAGTGTCTTCGACAAGCCATCGGACTCAATATCTTATTGTTGGTGAACCCACCAAGCCAGTCATCACGATATCTGATGACTGTCCTGATGACTGTACCATCTATGACACCCTTCGATGCTTTCCATTCTGTGCAACTACCAGTGAGCTCACTGCAACTGGTTACTACATTCCCACCACCAAGAATGAAGCCACATTCAATGCCTTTTACTATGATGCTGACCACAAGGAAGCTACAGTATTGCAAGCCAATGTTAGTACTAGTCACATTGTGAAGGTTAAGGGTCTTCAGTGGCTCCAGGAGGTTGGAGTGGAGAGTGTTCGTTATGTGGCTGTGACAGGACCTCTAGAGGAATTTGACCTGCTTGTTCCTAATGGATATGATGGAGTTTTTGTGAAGGAAAAGTATAGTCTTCAGTTGTCAAAACTGAACTGAGCTGAACTTCTGTTGTACAATTCTATACTATTGTATCATGTTTTCTCTAAATAGGTTTGGGTTCAGGAAGTAACTTGGAGACAAGAATGTGACAGCAGAGTGATGATCATCACCTCTGCCTTCAGCACCAGAAATGATTATCCCCATATGTGCCTGGTCCTGCATGCAGACAAGCCCTTTGACATGCTGGAGTACATTCAAGCACAAGGAAGAGCTGAAAAAGACGACACTCCTGCCACCTGTCATATCCTAGTTCCAATGAAACCATGAAAGGAGAGCAAGAAGGAGGACAATATGGAGAGGGAGAATGAGCAAGCCATGCTCAATCATCTGTATCTTTACAACACCAAATGCTGTCTGTGATATGATGTCACCTCATATGTGGATGGAGTCAGAACAAGCTGTCTAGAGGAAGAGTCCAATCAGAGATGCTTTGTCTGTCAACAAGATTCAAAGCATCATCCACAGGACATATGAATGGCCATGATCCCTCGCCAGAAGAGCGCATGAACAGCAGCATTGTTGTCATCCATGATCATCACTCAAGCTCCAAGTTGGGCCAGCAGCAACAATGTGCCACATATGTTCATAGAGGCCACAGAACAGGCCAAAGTGCTCAAGGCAACCCAAGTGTAACAAACGCTCACTTCATGAAACCCCTATTTCTTTTATTTTATCTTATCTTCAGCCTATCTTATCAGACAAGGAGACTACACAGTCGCATCTCAAGACATGATGTGGACTTGTCACTTTTCTCACTTCAAGGTCATGTGAACACGTCACGAGACTTAAACCCATTTGGTATCACAGCATTCATTTCAAATTCAACGCTGTGCTCACCTCATGTTGGTGCTTCCATTCTGATGCCACACCCATCACACACCCTTTTAATGACATAGCATCCTGAAACATCTCATGTACCACAGCCCTTATCAAGGCAGTGTCTTATCTCCTTATCTCACGTTTCAGATGCAACCCATGACCCTAGATGACTCATGATGACTCACGCCCTTAGCCCAGGGCACAGGGATATGACATATTAGGATAGATTAGGTACAAATAGGTACAAACACCCATGTAGTATATAAACCCATGAATCAGCGCTAGAGAACTCCAGTCAAGTTTTCTTGGTTCTCCCCCAAAGAATCATTTGAGAATTTAAGAGCTCAACTTTCTACCTTCCCTTTCATCTTCTGATCCAGACCTCAGCTTGGCTAAGCTCCGCGCTAGTCTTTAGTCTTTGGTTGCTTCACCAAGAGGCAGGAAAGCTGAGTGAGGTAGAGCATGTCCAGCATGCCCTGCAGTCATGCCAGCATATGTGCTGCCTTTGTCTTGTGTATGCTGTTATGCTTGGTCCGGGTAGGAGCGAGCGTAGCCTTGGATAACCCCTAGTTGGCTAAGGGTAGATGCGAGGAGTGTCGGGACGATGCCGACGGGGTGTTCAGCGATCAAGTGTCGGAGAACGAGTCCTGGACGTGAGGGTGTCCAGCGACGAGATCGAGGAGTTCAAAGATAGTCCAATTAATACGGAGGACAAGGACGTTGTTGCGAAGACGAGAGTCGACGAGATCGAGGAGTTCAAAGATAGTCCAATTAATACGGAGGACAAGGACGTTGTTGCGAAGACGAGAGTCGACGCGCACGAGGGATCAAGGACAAGGGACTAAGGGTATATTCCCAAGGAGAACTAAGCTAAGGGACAGGTACGCGACGAGGGGGTTTATATACCTGAGAGGAGCGTGCACGGACCAGGCTAAGTAATCAGGGTAAAGGGCGTGCTTGGTGAGCGCCAAGAGAATTAGTAATGCCAAGCAAAAGAAGCGTGACTCAGAATGAGTCATGCGCGATGAGGTATGACTCGACGTGAGTCAAGACCCAAGACAACGGTACGAGCGATGACAGCGTAGGAAAGGTGAACCCGATGGGGTTACCGTGGAGTACTGATCATCGTGAAATAGAGAGAACAAATGCGTATGATGGTGGCGCGAGAAAGGTGAACCCGCAGGTTACCGTGGAGAGTCTACCATCGTAAAGAAAAGAATAAGTCCGAGAAAAGACATAGCGGATGACAAAGCATAGTGAATCGTAACATATGCCTCCCAATTTGACTTGGAGCTACCACCTGTGCATTTATTGTCCAGCTGTCCTTGCTTCGGAGGGGAGCTTTCAGTCATGTGGGACACATACAAGGAGTGTGTTACGATTCCCTATGCTTTGTCATCCGCTATGTCTTTTTCTACTTATTCTCTTCTTTTACAATGGTAGGCTCTCCACGGTAACCTGCGGGTTCACCTTTCTCGCACCACCATCATGTGCATTTACCCCTTTTATCTCACGATGACCAGTACTCCACGGTAACCCCATTGGGTTCACCTTTCCTACACTGTCATCGCTCGTACCGTTGTCTCGGGTCTTGACTCACGTCGAGTCATACCTTATCGCGCCTGACTCATTCTGAGTCACACTTCCTTTGCTTGGCCTTACTAATTCTCTTGGCGTTCACCAAGCACGCCCTTTACCCTGATTACTTAGCTTGGTCTGTGCACGCTCCCCTCTGGTATATAAACCCCCACGTCGCGTACCTGTCCCTTAGCTTAGTTCTCCTTGGGAATATACCCTTAGTCCCTTGCCCTTGATCCCTCGTGTGCATCGACCCCCGTCTTCGCAACAACGTCCTAGTCCTTCGTATTAATTGGACTATCTCTGAACCACTCGACTTCGTCGCTGGACATCCTCCTGTCCAGGACTCATTCTTCAACATTAGATCGTTGGACACCCCGTCGGCATCGTCCCGACACTCCTCGCGTCTACCCTTAGCCAACTAGGGGTTATCCAAGGCTACGCTCGCTCCTACCCGGACCAAGCGTAACAGAGTGGAGATATAAGCTCAGATATGACAAACATCACAACAAGATCTGCTTCATATGCTATGTGCCTTAGATCAGTGACAACTGTTACGCTTGGTCCGGATAGGAGTGAGTGTAGCCTTGGATAACCCCTAGTGGGCTAAGGGCAGATGCGAGGAGTGTCGGGATGATGCCGACAGGGTGTTCAGCGATCGAGTGTCGAAAAATGAGTCTTGGGTAGAGGGTTATCCAACAATGAGATCAAAAGGTTCAAAGATAGTCCAATTAATATGGAGGACAAGGACGCAATTGTGAAGATGAGAGTTGATGCGTCAAGTGGATCAAGGGCAAGGGACTAAGGGTATATTCCCAAGGAGAACTAAGCTAAGGGACAGGTATGCAATGTGAGGGTTTATATACCTAAGGGGAGTGCGCACAGACCAAGCTATGTAATCAGGGTAAAGGGCACATTTGGTAAGTGCCAAGAGAATTGGTAATGCCAAGCAAAGAAGTGTGACTTGAGGTGAGTCATGCAGGACCAGGTATGACTCAATGTGAGTCAGGACCCAAGGCAACGGTATAAGTGATGACAGCACGAGAAAGGTGAACTCGATGGAGTTACTGTGGAATACTGGTCATCGTGAGACAAAGGAGGCAAAGGCGTATGATGGTAGTGTGAGAAAGGTGAACCTGTGGGTTACCGTGGAGTACCTACCATCGCAAAGGAAAAGATAAGTAGAGAAAAAGACATAGACAATGACAAAGCATGAGGAATCGTAACAACAACCTTTATCCAATGTTCACCAAGGCTGGAAAGTGAGGATCTAAGATTGAATGTGACTATGCAGACGTCATTGGTCCCATCGCTTTCACTGTATATTACCATCCTGTGCTCAGGGTGCATGCAGAGGCACACTTTAGGACAGGGCTGGGCGAAAGTCTTCCAGTGTTTACCAACTGACTAATGGGGGTGCCTGGAACAAAGAGCTATAGCAATCTGGTGGATGTGTTCATGTAGTATGCAGAAACCCAGCAGGAGGAGAAATGAGAGGTGGGTGACCCCAGCTTGCACAAATCCAGGATGGCAGAAGTTGACTGAAACAACCAAAGACTGTGGACTAGCGCGAAGTGTAGCTGAGCTAAGGTCGGAGACAAAAGATGGGGAAAAGGATGTATTATGATTCCTCATGCTTTGTCATTGTCTATGTCTTTTTCTCTACTTATCTTTTCCTTTGCGATGGTAGGTACTCCACGGTAACCCACAGGTTCACCTTTCTCGCATTACCATCGTACACTTTTGCCCCCTTTGTCTCACAATGACCAGTATTCCACAGTAACTCCATCGAGTTCACCTTTCTCATGCTGTCATCGCTTATACCGTTGCTTTGGGTCCTGACTCACGTTGAATCATACCTGGTCCTGCATGACTCACCTCGAGTCACACTTCTTTGCTTGGCATTACCAATTCTCTTGGCACTTACCAAATGTGCCCTTTACCCTGATTATATAGCTTGGTCCATGTGTGCTCCCCTTAGGTATATAAACCCTCGCATTGCATACCTGTCCCTGAGCTTAGTTCTCTTTGGGAATATACCCTTAGTTCCTTGCCCTTGATCCACTTGATGCATCGACTCTCGTCTTTGCAATTGCATCCTTGTCCTCTGTATTAATTGGACTATCTTTGAACCTTCCGATCTCATCATTGGGTAAACCTCTATCCAAGACTCGTTCTTCGACACTCAATCACTGAACACCCTGTCGGCATCATCCTGACACTCCTCATGTCTGCCTTTAGCCCACTAGAGGTTATCCAAGGCTATGCTCGCTCCTACCTGGACCAAGTGTAATAGGATGAAGGTTGAGTTCTCAAATTCTCAAATGATTCTTTGATGGAGAACCAAGAGAACTTGACTGGAGTTCTCTGGTGCTGATTCATGGGTTTATATACTACATGGGTGTTTGTACTTATTTGTACCTAATCTATCCTAATATGTCATATCCCTGTGCCCTGGGCTAAGGATGTGAGTCATCATGAGTCATCTAGGGTCATGGGTTGTACATGAAACGCAAGATAAGAAGATAAGACACTGCCTTGATAAAGGCTGTGGTGCATGAGGCATTTCATGATGCTATGTTATTAAAAGGGTGTGTGATGGGTGCAGCATCAGAATGGAAGCACCAACATGAGGTGAGCACAGCACAGAAATTAAATGAAGGCTATGATACCGAATAGGGTTAAGTCATGTGACGTGTTCACATGATCTTGAAGTGAGAAAAAGTGACAAGTCCACATCATGTCTTGAGATGTGACTGTGTGGTCTTCTTGTCTGATAAGATAAGATGAAGATAAGATAAGATAAAAGAAATAGGGGTTGCATGAAGTGAGTGTTTGTTACACTGAGCATAATATATGACCTGACACACCAGGCCTTGTTATAGTTTGTGTCCAATATTGTACGCTTTTCATTTTTTCTTTACTTTACACTTCACTCGTATCCTATGATCCCTGAGCATTATTTACCATTAGTCACCTTTCCAAAGTCACGTGACCAGTGCACATGACCACAGGAAACATCACCTGACCTGGGGCCCAGACCATGACATCACTATGATGTCACACCTCATGGACAACTTCTTTCTCTCACATTTGGGCTTCTTTCCTTCCATGTCATTCTATCTCTCACACCTGCCCTAATGTTGTCTCTGTCTATATAAACCCTACCTACTCCTCCGTAATTTCCCCAGTCCTGTTCACTTGTATTCCTCCCTTCCTTATAGGGACCTTGTACACTTGAATACCACTCTTCCTTTACTCACCAGCCTAGTCCTCTGCAAAAGGACCACTCTATGTTGCATCTCATAACTGTTATTCTCCCGATCCCAACAACATGTGTCATCTTCACCATTTCACTCGTCTTCAACACTTGTCGCCATCATCTCATCGTCTTTTATCAACTCCTCGTGCCTATGGTTTAGGTGTTTGTCGTCATTAGTAGTTCAAGGCTGTTAACACTTGAACAGGACTCCCCCAAAGGCTAAACCCACTATGTTTCCCCCTTTATTGTTTTATGCCATGTTCCTCACACATCGATCACTACTTCCGTCACAAACAAGCCACTGCACTTCAGTTCTATCAACTTAACATCCCCACTCCCACTGTCATAGATAACTTCGGTGTTCCCATCAACTTCAATCCCAATGACGACTGGGACCCCACTGCTCTCGCTCTAGCTTGTCAACAAGCTGCTCCCCATCGCCATCATCCTCGCCGAATCTACCAGCAGGACCTCCATTATCTCCGCTCCAAATATCACCCAGGTTGGGACCATGGCCGTCTTAATCTATCTATCCTCCGCCCCCGCATCGTCCTCCACCATAACTGGTACCCGTTCTTCTAAATCCCCAGAGTGCTTTTGGAAGATAGAGCACAGTAAGGATGTCCGGAGAACCTGCCCCCGTGACGTGGCAGGATATCCTAAATCAATTTCAGTTTTTATTGAACATTATGCAGCAACAATATATCACCACAGCCACCGCCACTGCTCCCGCTCCTGCTCCCGTCATTGCTCCCACTCCTGTCATTGCTCCTCCTCCTTCCTCTTACAAAGCCTTTGCCAACCCAGGCACTTGGGACGGTAACCGAGCCACCTTCCAAAATTGGTGGACCAAGGTCATTGCATGGACACAGTGCCAGTCCATGCTTACATGTAAACAATCTACAGTCGCCATCCTTTTGTACATGGATGGTAAGGCCGCCAACTTCACACACATAACCCTCCAAGGTTATGGGACCAAGAAGGACAACAAGATTACTGACACCAAAAAGGCAAATGTGTGGCCCAAGTGGTCCGCACTTAAAAGGAAGGTCGAATCTCACTTCCAAATCGACGTCATTGCAGAGGAGTGCTATCAAAAACTCCTCTCGCTCAAGCAGGGCAACATGCCCATCGAAGTTTTCACACAGCAATTTGAGCTGCTCAGGTCCGACACTGACCTGGCAAAAGATCAGGCACTATGTCTCTACAATGAGGGTATTGATTACCAAATCTATGCCCAAATCTCTTTTCATGATCCTGCCATTGACAATACCCTTGACAAATGGCAAGAAACCGCCGTATCGATCAGCAAAATCTTCAACCAGATGCAACTGGAATGTTCGCATCTGACAACCAATCAGTTCCAACCCCGTTCAGATCAGCAATTCACTGAAATGGACATGCAACCAGGCCAAGGGGCCCCAATGGATACTCACACTATCCAGTCCACCACAGAGATGCGAACATGTTACAATTGAAATGAGGTAGGACACCTCTCACGAAATTGCAAAAAGCCTTGTCATTCTTGAGGTCAACTACAGTTTAACCCACTCATGGGTCGCACCACCTATCCGCCCCCTTGCACCCAGACTTGGGAGATCACTGCTCCCTCTGCCGGCAAACAGGGTTCCGGAAATCCCCTGTGGATGACCGAAAAGGTGCAAGCCTACTACTATGACCTCTTTGAGGCTCGCGTGCGTCAAATGGCTGCTGATGGACTAAAGAATTCAGGAAAAGAGAAAGCCAAGTGAACCTGGGAGGTGTTCCTTCAGCTAAGGACAAATCATATGTACTTTCTTCTTCCTTGTCTATTTCCTCTTGTTCTTCTAATCGGTTCTCTGTTCTTGATATTGAAGGGGAGATGGACAATGATGTAGTTGATGACACATCGAACTTTATTTCTACATACATTTCACAGTCTGACAGAGCATCTCATTTGAGTGTGGCACCAGACTCTAAACAAAGTGTGCTTAATTCT
>JBBPLZ010000484.1:0-10813 GCA_038090055.1 Hemileccinum hortonii | reverse complement strand
CTCTGGCAGCTAGACCAGGGAGGGACTCTTCAGCGCGTTTCCGGATGCTGAAGAACTTGTCATATGCGATGAAGCGGCTGCTGGCCTTTTGCTGGACGAAGACCTTTTTGAGCACGGCCCAGGCTTTGGTGGGGTTGTCCTGGTCAGCCTGGATGTGGACTCTCTCTGATCTGGGGCGATGTTGAGCATCAACTCGCCAGCTGCTTTGTCCTGCTTGATATCCCAAGCAGTTTGGTCGGCTCCAGCAGCGGTAGGGCGCGTTTCTTTGCCGTCTACAAGGCGCCAGAGTCCTTTGGAGCGGAAGAGTGCCTTTATTTCTTCGCTCCATGTGTTGTAGTTGGTTCCAGTGAGCGACTGGATGCGATGCGAGTGGGATTGGTATTCAGACGACATGTTGCGAAGAGAAGAGGAAGGAAGCGAAGAGGAAAGATGGGAAGCGAAGAGTAGCAATGGGAAGCGAAGAGTAGCAATAGGAAGCGAGTTGGGGGCGAGAAGGTTTCGCTGTGGAACAACGAGCTGAGCGGGTTTGATGTGACTAGAGCGCAGGACTCATAACCTGTTAAACAGCTGGATCGAGCAGCTGGAGTCCACAGTCAGAACTAGTATTGTACAGTGTGCGAAGTACACATACCTGGAGTCCACAGTCAGAACTAAAGAAAGTGCTGACTGTGGAACTCCGACTATATACTCTACTAGGATACAACAACAAATATGCGCCACAATGTGGCGCATAACTCTAAATGCGCAGAGTGCGCAACACACCTCTAACAGGTGGATGACTGTATGAATACCTGATCTGGGTGGTATGCCTGATTATCAGAGTGCAAATGCCAATTCTCCTTAACCCTGGAGTTCAAGTTGTGCAAGTCTAATTCAAGTGTTGTGAGTCAAAGACACATTCAACCCAAATGCAATGAGTGATTCAAACCAAGAGAGGAAAATGATGAATTGGGACCTTTTACAGGTAGTCCTCGTAACTGGCAAATGTGATGAGTGGAGCAGAACTCAGAGTTGTGGGCAAGAGACAGAGTCTGGTGCGGGAGACAAGTGAATTAGACTGGGGTACCAGTCACAAAGGGCTACCTTGTATATATGTACAGAGTGTGCACAGACTAAGGCATGCTTCAGGGCAGGTATGAGAATAGAAGCAAGGTATGTTAGAGCTGTGTTGCGTACTCTGCACATTTTTGGTAATGCACCACACATTGTGGTGCATATTTGTTGTTGTATCCTAGCTGGTATATAGTTGGAGTTCCACAGTCAGCGCTTCTTCAGTTCTGACTGTGGACTCCAGCTGTGTGATTCCACCTGTATGGGAGTGAACCTTGTCTAACGTGTGAAGATAGATAAGGGTGAGCAGATAAGAATGATAAGAGATAAGATATGATGAGGCATGACATCATTGGATCTAGGTCAAAGTCATGTGACATGTTCCCATGGTCATGTGCTGCTGATCATGTGACTTCTGAGAAAGCAGTGTTAGAGTTTGAGATATACATGTATTAGTGGAGTTATTCTCCATTGGAAAAGAGTGGAAGATGAGGAGCAATCATAACAGGATGACATTGATCTTTTTGAATTGCATACAAACCCCCTTTTTTGATATGGTCATGCCTAGAAAGTCAACTTCATCAGTGTTAAATACACATTTCTTGGGTTTGACATAGAGGTCATTGTTGCACAAGTGCTGCAATATCTCCATGACAATGGCTGAGTGCTTGTCATCAGACTTTCCCTTGGTGAAAATATACATATCATCCAAGTAGATGATGACAACAGCATACATGTCATTGAAGATGTCATTCATCATCTGTTGGAATGTTGGTGGGGAGTTAGTCATTCCAAAATACATAGTCATGGACTCATATGCCCCAAGATGTGTGATGAAGGCTGCTTTCCATTTGTCACCTTTCTTGATGCAGACATTATTATAGCCTCATTGCAGATTGAGGCATGTGAACTTGTCAGCGCTCTTGAGGTAGTCAACTAAGGATGAAATTAGCAGTAAGAGATATGAATTTTTTACTGTCTCATCATTTAAGTAGTGATAGTCTAGTTTTCTTGGGTATAAAAAAGACAGGCATGGTTTGAGGGGATTAGAGGGCCTAATATAACCCTTTTCTTGTTCACTGGAAATAAAATTATGGGCTTCTTCAAGTTCAGCATCAGAAAAAGGAATGACTCATCCCTTTTTAGGAATGAAATTGGATTTAAGATTGATGACATGATCCTAGGATTTTTGGAGGGGCATGCACTTTGATTTTTTTTTGCTGAACATGTTAAGGAAAGCATGATATTGTGTGGGAACTTTATCAGTGAGTCCCTCCTTGATAGAATGAATGTTGACATTCCAGATGTCTTTGATCAACTGTGGAGCATTAGTAGCTTGATAGTTATGTGTGCAACGAGAAAATGATCATTTTAACCTTCCAATTGATGAAAGGATTGTGTTAGTGGAACCAATTGTAGCCTAGAATAATATTGTGCATTTCCAAGGTGACAACTAGTGCATTGACTCCTTCAAAATGTTCTTGGTAAGTTAGAATAATTGACACGTAGTGAGTAATTTGTCCATGTTTAGATGCTGTGCCATCAGTGTTGGTGATGGTGATAGGATTAGAGAGAGGTGTCATAGAAATACCATTGTTGTTTACCCATTTTTTGTTGATGAAGGTTTGAACAGTTTCTGAGTTGAATAGAGCTTTGGTTGCATATTCATGCTAATTGCCATTTTTCTGAAAGGAAATGTTAGTAAGAATGTTGAATTCTCTGCCTTGAGAGGTAGAAGGTTTGACCTGTGAAAATGAAGTGCCAGAGGATTTATAAATAGGAGAAAGAGATATTTTTTTCCTTTATCAGAGAATTAGACACACTTTGTTTTGATTCTGGTGTCATGCCCAAGTGGAACACTTTGTCAGAATGCAAACTGTACATAAAAACATTGTTCAGTATGTCATCAACTACATCACTGTCCATCTCCCCTTCGATATCAAGAACAGAAAACTTGTTAGAATAAGCAGAAGAAATAGATAAAGAAAATTTTGTTAAACAGCTAGATCGAGTAGCTGGAGTCCACAGTCAGAACTAAAGAAAGCGCTGACTGTGGAACTCTGACTATATATTCTACTGGGATACAACAACAAACATGCGCCACATTGTGGCGCATAACTCTAAATGCACAGAGTGCACAACACACCTCTAACAAATTTGTTTTTAGCCAAATGAGTACCTCCTGAATTCATCCAACTTTCTCTTTTCCCAAGTCTTTTAGTCCATCAGCAACCATTTGGCACATGTGAGCCTCAAAGAGGTCAAAGTAGTAGGCCTGGGCCTCTTTGGTCATCTGTGAGGAGTTTCCAGAACCTTGTTGTTCACTGGTTGAGGGAGCAGCAAACTTCTGAGTTTGTGTTTAAGGGGGCAGCTAGGTGGTTCAATCTATAAGTGGATTAAACTGTGGTGGACCTCATAGGTGATGAGATTTGGTGCAATTGCAAGACAAGTGTCCCATCTCATTACAATTGTAGCAAGTGCATGTCTCCATTTTTCCTTGGATGGCATGCATGTCCATCAGGACTTCCCAGCCTAGCTGAGTGCCTATTTCTGTGAAGAAGTTTTCAGCATGGAATTGGAACTGATTAGTTATCAGATGCGATCATTCCAGTTGCATCTGGTTGAAAAATTTACCAATCAATATGGTGATTTCTTGCCACTTGATCAAGGTATTGTCAATAGTAGGGTCGTGAAGAGAGATTTGAGCATAGATATGATAGTTGATGCCTTCTTTGTAAAGACATAGCACCTGATCCTTGGTTAAGTTTGCATCAGTGCAGAGCAGCTTGAATTGCTGCATCATACATCTCTATGGGCATGTTGCCCTGTTACAATGCCACCAATTTACAGTAGCACTCCTCAATGACCATGTCAATACAGAAGTGGCTTTCAACTTCTTTCTTCAACTTCTCCCAGCTAGGCCACACTGCTGCTTTGTTGGTATTGCTGAATCTTGCATCCTTCCTGTCCATATACCATTGCAGGGTGATGCATGTGAAATTGGCAGCATTGCCTTCCATGCACAGTAGGATGTCACTGTGAATTGTTTGTTTGTCACCATGGTTTGACATTGGATTCATGCTGCTAGCTTGGTCCACTAACTTCAGAAGGTGGTGCAGTGACCATCCCAATTGCTTGGGTCGACAAAGGCTTTGTAAAAAGTGAAGGTGGCAGTGGGATTGTTACTGGGAGTGGTGAAGGTGGGGAAGGGTTGTTGCATTTGTTGTTATAGTAGTGTCACTTGTTGCTGGATCACACCAGTGAGGAATTGGAATTGATTTATGATGTCCTGCCATGTCAGGGTAGTGGGTTCACCAGACATCCTTACTATCCCTTATCTTCCAAAGAGATTCTGGGGATATCTAATAGAACAGGAATTGACAGTGGCGGAGGACAATGAGCAGACAGAGGACAAATGGGTTGATGTAGTCCAAGTGCCAACCAGGGTCATATTCTGAGTGGATGTAATGAGAGTCCTGCTGGTAGATATGGTGAGCACAATGGTAATGGAGAGTGGCTTGGATGTGAGCTTCTGCTGGAGTGGCAGGGTCCCAGTCATCATTGGGATTGAAGTGAAGAGGAATGCCGAATTCATCTATGGCAGCAGGAGCAGGGGCTTGTACATTTAGAACTGAAGTGCAGCAACTTGTCTGCAACAATGATAGCAATCAATGTGTGAGAAACATGACATAAAAAGAGTAAAGGGAAATGCAGTGGGTTTTGACTTTCCTAGGTCCTATTCAAGTGTTATTGGCCTTGAACAACCTAGTGATGAGTACCAGGTACAACCAGGACAAGAAATTGATAGAAGATATAAAAACAGTGGCAATGAGTATCTGCAATGAGTGAGACAACGAAGAGGAGGTGATTGTTGAAGATAGGAACAATGATGGTGATGACGTGAAGCATAGACAAGTCCCCTGACAGAGGACAAGGCTGGCAATGAGAAGAAAGAGTAGTATTTGGAGTGTACAAGGTCCTTAAGGTAAGGGAGAAATACAAGTGAATAGGACTAAGGAAAAGATGATGCAAGGGGATGATTTATATATGTGAGGGAACTAGTTTAGGGCAGGTCGTCTGAGTATGAATTACCATAGGGCAGGATGGGAAAATAGAAGGTGATGGAAGATCATAGAATAATAGAAGCACAAACATGAGAAAGAATCTGTCCATGAGGCATGACATCATAGATCATGTCATGATATAGGCCCCAAGTTATGTGATGTTTCCAGCAGTCATGTGCACTGGTCATGTGACTTTGGAAAATGGAACTAATGGTAAATAGTGCTCAGGGATCTGTGGATATGAGTGAATGTAAGGTAAAGAAAAAGTAGAGAGTTTACAATGATGAACTTGAACTACAACACAGTATAGGCATTAAGGTTTAAGAACAATTTGTATTGTTCTCTTTTATCCAAATCCCTTTGATGCACTGTTTTATATTTAGTTTCTATGATCCAAGTGAGAGGAACAGAACAAGAAAGAAGGGGAGAAAGTAAGAAATACTAAGTAGAATTGCAAAGTCTGCATTTTCATTCTCCTTCTGATGCAGCAGCTCTTGTTTGTTTTTGGTTAACTTCTGCCATGTGTCCTGATAGGATATTGAAAATGAGCTGCTCATTGGTTGAACCTGGTTGAACCAGGCTCAACAAGGATCATATTCTATAGTAGAGTTTCTTTTGAACAGGATTAAGTTTGAATAATCAGCAATGATGGAGATCAAAGAGAAAGTTCCATGAAATCATGTCCATACCATAAAAACAGTTGTACTCCTCCAGAGTCCAATTGATATTTCTCTCCACATTTGTGTTTTTCATGGGATACCAAATCCAATCTTGTTCTAAGATGTGAGGATTCAGAATGTGTGACTTTATGATGAGGACATTAGGATATGTTGGAGGAAAAATGTTGCACCTAAAAATCTTGAATTCCTGACTATGTACCCTCAGATTGACTGTGTCCTCATATCTGTCAACTGGAAAAGCCAATCCTACAGCTTCATATATCCGTGCAAGTATATTGTCAAAGTAGGTGAGTATGTCAATGGAATGGAAAGAATTTTGCATCCATTGATATTCTATCTCCTCTCTCACATTTGAATCTTCAATCAGATGAAGAGAAAGAGGGAAGACTTGACATGGAGAGTGACTGAGGATCAATGGAGGTGCAATTGTTGATTGGTAAGGATGGTACCAAGGATGGAGTACTCAGTCCTCTAGAATTCCTCAATGGTTTTCGACCCCTTTGGTCCAATCAAACATCAGATGAAGGAGCCAATGAAGCCTGATGTTGACAATCTCATTACGTTGATGATGTGCTAGGAACCTGGTGTCCACCAGCATGTTGTATCTCCAGCGATCTTACTGGGTTTTTTGATGTGACATTAGCAAATTCCTGAGGAGCAGACCCTTCTTGTGCTCCTTCAGGATGTGGTGGACAAACTTGTAGTCCATGCCTCCCTCTCCTGGAGTAAGTACCAGTAAAGGAGGTTGATCTCTTTATTGGTTAAAAGCAGAGGTCCTTGCTCTAGGGGTTGGTCAAAGAGGGGAGATATGCTGACCAGTATGTTCCATTGGAAAAGCTGTGTTGTAGTTCATGTCCAACACTGTATGCTCCCTCATTTTTCCTTACTTTAACATTGCTCATATCCTATGATCCCTGAGCACTGTTTACCATTTAGTTTCACTTTCCATGGTCATGTGACCAGTGCATGTGACTGCAGGAAATATCACCTGACCTGAGGTCTAGCCCATAACATCATTTATGATGTCACACTTCATGGACAATTTTTTTTCTCATGGTTATGCTTCTTTTATTCTGTGATCTTTCATGACATTCTAGTATATTCTCAGGCCTGCCCTAAACCCTTCTCTACATACATAAACCCTCTCTCTTCGTCGTATTCCCCTAGTCCTGTTCATTTGTATTTCTCCCTCCTTAGTAGGGACCTTGTACAATTCAAATACCACTCCTTTTTCTCATTGTCAGCCTCATCTTCTGTCAAGGGACTCTCATATACTTCACCTCATCACTGTTGTCATCCCCATATCCACAACCACCCTTGTCTTCACTGTCTCTCTTGTTCTCAACACCCGCTGTCATCGACTCTATGTATTTTGTCAACTCCTCACTCCTATTGAAGAGGAGCTTGTTATTTAGGTTGTTCAAGGCTGACAACAGGCTGCATTTCCTCCCCTGCTAGAGACAAGGAAGAGTTGAGGAAAAGTCAGAGGTCAAAAGGGGTTGACCTGAGGAAACGAGGGGATTTCTAGGTCTAGTGAGGCCATGTGTTAGATCTTCTTCAGAATTGGAGGAAGAATTGCACTGATAGGAATCAAGTAGATGAGATTGGGTGATTGTGACATTTTCAAGCTGGATAATTAAAGAATTGATGAAAGGTGGAGGTTGTGTAGGCAATGGAGGAGGAAAAAAACAATGTGGGTCTTGTCTTAGTCCATATAGGTTATTTGGCAGACTGGTGGGAATGGAATGATAAGATGAATTAGGTAACTGATTCGAGCAATTTCAATGATTGGCTGCACAATATGCTTCATGCAATTGATATAAGATATTTCTCTGATGTGCAGCACAGTGATGTGCTTCATCTCTGAGAACTCTGGTGATAGTGAGAAGTTGACTGTAATGATTAATTATATTATCAGATGATTGTCTTATAACATCCCTCTCACTATGATGGTGGATTTTGTTTTGTTTGATAGCTCCATTGCAAAGTGGGCAAGGAACTTCAAAAGGGACTCCAGGTGGAACAATATGTGTGTTCCTAACTGGGTGATGTTCTGAAGGAACAATCAAAAGTTCACTGACATTGTTAGGATATGGAGTAGGGTGACAATTCCGGATAGAATCTCTCCTTGTATTCAAGGGTATGGAAGAAGGATTGGATGATTGTCTACTTACTGTTGTAGTTAGTGTCCATCATTGTATGCTCTTCACTTTTTCTTTACATTACCTTCACTTATATCCTTCAGATCCCTAAGCATTGTTTACCTTAGTTTTCCTTTCCAAAGTCACATGACCAGTGCACATGACTGTGGGAAACATCACCTGACCATGGGTCCAGACTATGACATCACCTATAATGTTACACCTCATGGATAGCTTCTTCTCTCATACTTGTTCTTTCTTTATTCTATGAGATTCCATGACATTCTGGTACTTTCCATTTTCTCAGCTTGTCCTAAACACTTTCTCTACATATATAAACCCTTCCCTCTCGTTGTAATTCTCCAGTCTTGTTCATTAGTAGTCCTCCCTTACCTTGGGGACCTTGTCCATCTCAAATACCACTCTCTTCTGATCATTGCCAGCCTCATCTATAAAGGGACTCGTCTATGTTGCACATCGTCACCATGCTAGTACTCATCTTCAATGAGCATCTCATCTATGTCATATCCCTCATTGTGGATACTTGCCATCATCGTTTCTACATTTTCTATCAATTCCTTGTCCCAGTTATACCCAGTACTCATCATTAGGTTATTCAAGGCTGTTAACACTTGAACAGGACTCCCCAAAGGTTATACTGCTGTATTTCCCCTTTATCATTTTATGCCCTGCTGCTCACATCTTGACTGTCATGAATGTTGCAGGCAAGCCACCACTCTTGCATTCTATCAACTTAATGTTCCCACCTTCACTCCCATCAAATTTGACCCCAATGATGATTGGAATCCAGAAGTATTAGCAACTGCTTGCCGTGCTGCTCAACCACATTGCCATCATCTTTGCTGTGTCTATCAGCAAGACCTGTGATACATCTGTTCTGAATACGATCCTGGCTGGCACTTGGGATCCATCAATCCATCTGTTCTTTGCCCTCACATTGTCCTCCGCTGCCACTGGTTTCCTTTCATCTAAACATCCCCAGAACTATCTGGGAAGATAGGAAGTAGTAAAGATGTCTGCCATACCTACCACCCCTGCCCCAATATGGCAGGACATTATTAATCAATTTCAGTTCCTCACTGGTGTTATCCAGCAACAAGCAATGCTGCAACAGCAGCAAATGCAGCAACCTCTCCTGCCATTCACATCCTGGGGAATAATTCCTCTGCATCCTTCACCTCATACAAAGCCTTTGCTGACTTGGGCAATTGGAACAGCAACCATGCCATCTTCCAAAGTTGGTGAATCAAGGTCACAGCATGGATCCAATGTCAGACAATATTGACAAACAAACAATTTACTGTCACCATCCTCATACATATGGAAGGCAAAGCTGCAGATTTTGCCCACATCACCCTACAATGATATATGGATAGGAAGGCTGCCCAAACTTCCGACATTGACAAAGCCACCACCTGGTCTAGCTGGGAAAGGTTGAAAAAAGAAGTAGAAAGTCATTTTAGGATTGACATTGTTGCGGAGGAGTGCTACTTCAAACTTGTGGCATTCAAACAAGATAATATGCCCATAGAGACATATATGCAGCAATTCAAGCTGCTTTACACTGACATCAACCTAACCAAGGACCAGGCACTCCGTCTATACAAGGAGAGCATTGATTACCAAATCTATGCCCAGATCTCTCTCCATAACCCAGCCATCAACAACACATTGACTAAATGGCAAGAAACCGCCATCTCGATTAGCAAAATATTCAACCAGATGCAACTGGAATAGTCACATCTGACAACTAATCAGTTCCAATCCTGTTTGGAGAATCAGTTCATCAAAATGGGCACACAACTGGATCGGGGGGCCCCCATGGACACTCGTGTGATCCAAAACAAGACTGAGACGCATACATGTTACAATTGCAATGCACCTCTTATGAAATTGCATCAAGCCTCATCACTTCTGAAGCCAGCCACAGTTTAACCCACTTATGGGTCATACCACATATCTGCCTCCCCACACACAGAATCAGGAGATTGCTGCTCCCTTCACTAGCAAACAATTTTCCAGAAATACCCTATTGAGGACTGTTTCGGAATACAAAGTAGTCCAAATGGTGAAGGGATAGAAGAGTGAACCTCAAGTAGGAATACTTGAGTGATAGAGTGATGATACAGTAGCCAACAGTCTTGTTCAAAGAACAGTAAGATCAAAAGAGAGGATGTAAATTGGATGTAGATAAGATACACTGTAAGGCCATCTTATATACCTGTACAAGATGTTTGTTACTATGTATGATCTATCCTAAAAGATAGAAGTTTCATGGCATTCTGACCAATAGCATAAAGCACTAGAATAAAGGTGTGCTATGATGTGAGAGTATCAATATATTGCATCATGTATTCACAAGATGAGTAGTGTCTTGCATGATAAGATGCAATCTTACCTCATGGTTAGATGATCTATTTCACATGTCATCTAATAATAGATATGACTTGACATGAATCACATTTTAAGTCATCAGGCTTAGATAACACCTTTAAAACTCAGTGAAGGTATTCACTAATGTGTTAGTCTAAGGCTAATACCAGATAGTGATTAGATTGCAACCAGTATTCTCAACAGACTGAAGAGGCTCAAGCCTAATATTATGCTCTCTTTGAGGCTCATACATGCCAGATGGCTGCCCATGGACTAAAGGATTCAGGAAAAGAAAAAACTGAGTGAATCTGGAAGGTGTTCCCTCGGCTAAGGACTTAATTTCTTCTTCTTCTACCATCTCTTTTTCTTCTTCTAACATGTTCTCTGTTCTCAATATTGAAGGGGAGATGGACAGTAACATAGTTGATGACACATTACAAGGTGTACTTAATTCTCTGTTGAAAGAAAAAATATCTCTTTCTCC